>CAFUXE010000546.1:627050-641068 GCA_903364295.1 Serranus cabrilla | reverse complement strand
TCCTCTCCTCTCCTCTCCTCTCCTCTCCTCTCCTCCTGTGCCAACCAGGGCATCCATTCATAACAGCTCGATAGCTCTGGCAACAGACTGTGCAGAAGATAACAGTGCAGATTCGCAGACCAAACATACGAAAATGTGACAGCAGCAGCTCGTCCCTGGGGAGTAATGTGTGATTTTCAATGGAAACATTTCACTGGTGGAGAATGGTGTGTGTGTGTGTGTGTGTGTGTGTGTGTTTGTGCGTGTGCACTCACACACTCACCTGTGTGAATGAATGAGTAAATGTTGCTTGTTTGGGTGGAAACTGGTGATTATGAGTGTCTCGGAGGCACTAGAAGTGTAAACATGAACAAATACACACACACACACACACATGCTTTTGTTCAATAGGAGGTGGGCTATTGTGCTGCCTGTGCAGTGGGATTGTGTGAGCAGTTACCTCACAGCTCTAATAGCAGGTTTCAAGCAATTCTGTGTGTCAGCAATGGCTGACTCAACAAACACAACTCAATCACATGGGAACACAAACCCATACTGTACACTTACATAATGCTAATGCACACACATTATGCATAATACATTATTTTAACAATAATAACAGCAACACACGTACAAATAGAAAATGAGACATGTTATTAAGACTCAGACACACACACACACACACACAAATCCTGTTTGTTCACTGGGGGTGTAGCCTAGAAAGAGCTGGAACCGGGCATTGAATAAAAGCCGTGGCTTTTTGAATGGCTGAGCACCACAAGAAAAGGGCTTAGCACCCAGCTTTGCCATTCTGTTTCAATAGCCACTGAGTCTCCCTCACAAACACATGCCCTCTCCCTCTCCCCCCTCCCTCTCTCCCTCTCTCTCTCCCTCTGCCATTGTTTCTCTTAATACAGTCTCTCCTAATACAGTCATCTGCCAACATATCAGATCACCTTACAATGCACTTCCAGTGCAGCATGTAATGATCGTGCTGAATCTAATTAAAGATGGCTACTTCCTGTTACACCCGGAACAGCTGCCTGTGCGTCTGCAGCGAGGGGCAAAGCCCCAATGCGGTCCACATTTTCCGCATGCCAGTGGCTTCCAATTACTTTAAAACAGTTTAAAAAATACTGCGGTGGTAGAGACCAAAAGTCTTTGAGGGTTTGCTTGTTGCTTTTCTGCTTCTCCTCGGAAACTTCGCTCAAAAAGGATAAACAAAAAAACAGAACCAAAATAGGAGCCGGGGACTACCCTATTAGCGTGGACTCCAGCTAGACATACTAAAAGCCGTCTTTTGGCTCATTGAGCAACCGCTTATGATTTATGAAGATGTTGCAGGGTAATTATCAAGTCAATTATCACCGCCAGTCATGTTAATTTCCCAGGTATGCCCTCATTTACCTGTGAGGAAGAAAAAAAAAGAAGAGGGTGGGAAAAAAAAGGAGCAGGAGAAAAAAACGGCAGATGGGGAATTTTAGCAGATGAGTAATTATACTCTACCCCCACCGCCGTCACACATGCACATCATCGCGCCCCCACTCCCCCGTCCTCACTTTTCAAAAGGAAGGATAAGGAGGACCAGGTGACACGCAAACCCTGCGGGCAGGCAGAAGCTTCTCACATCAGCTTGTTAGGAAGACAGAGGGCTTGTTACACTTTACCTGCTTGCCCAGTCATTAGCCAGTCAGGTCAAAGACACAGAGAACAAAAGAGAGGTTAGGGTAGTTAAAGTCAGGAATGCAGCCCGCCAGGTCAGGGCTCCGCGGGCCTGTGTGACTGACACACTCACACACCCTGTCTGCTGAAGCCACAATAATCCGTTTTCACAATGATCACATAAAAGCGCAGATACCTCTTCCTCTGTACCCTCACAGACAAAGAAGTTGGGGAGTGGCGCTTTATGTAAAACCATTAAAATCCTAATGTGGCGTGCGACATTGCAAATACAAACAGGAAAAGGAACAACGACCCAGATGCACTCACACGACAGATGCTGTTGTGTATATAAAAACACTGGGCAAGGTAAACTGGGCAGGTCATTCTTGTGTCCTTTCTCTTTCCCTCATTAATCCTTTCATCCTTCCTCTCGTTTCTGTTTTTCTTTTGTATCTACCTTTACGACCGAGTCTCTCCTTCACACAGATGGCTACCACTCCCTTTCTTCTCTATCTTTTTTCCAAACCACCTCAGCGATTTAGAGTGAAGCAGTAAAAGTTCCCACCCCGCCAAACCTTGGCAGCAGCGTTGCTCTCTTGCATGATATAAGTGGATACAACGTCATTTCTGTCTTTCCTCAAACTGTGAACAACGGTTAATAGTCTATGATGACAAACAGCTGCAGGTCGATTACTGGTTATACATTTAGCGGCAGATAGATGTGTTTATTTGTTATTTGGCATCATTAACTTAAAGTAAGAGGTTCAGGGTAGAGATCACCATTATTTATGGCTATTTTGCTTTTTGGATGCCACATACCCACAAATGGCTCGATGAGATTAATCATGCTGATCTGGGCAGAAGTGGAAGCTCTCTCTCTCTCACTATCTGTGTGTGTGTCTCTGTGGCTCTCCCCTCCCCTCGCCACCGAGATTCTCGTCGGACCCGCATTCTTAATCGCCATTGAGTTAATTAATCTCACACTTGGCTGCTGTAATAACTTGACTTGTTAGACCTCCTGTGTGCAAATGGACTTCGGCTTTTTAGCAGCTAAAAGCACCAGTAATGAACCAGAGAGAGAGAGAGAGTGTCAGGAGCATCCATAAAAAAGCTTAAAACATGGTCACGTCAATGCTAATATCTGCTCGACCTTACATGTACGTTACATTTACATTTTAGCTGTTAACATTACCTTCATGCAAAGCGGCTACTTGCAGCAGTATTGTGCAGTAAGCTCCAGTTTCTAGACTACAAGATGATACACATGTGACTCTAGAGGTATGATGCAATTTGAAAGAAATAATTAAAGGCTGAAGAGAAGGAGAATAAGCCATTAGATGTTGTATTGCCTCAATAAATGATTACCATGTTTATTTAAGGCATTGGCATAATTGCCATAATTAACAAAATCACTGCTGTGAAGACTGGCAGCCTCTAACCTCCACAGAACACGTCACATTTTGTACCACACAGATTCCAAGAGCCTGGCGGGATAACTTTACAGTGCACAAGGGAGTTAACTTAATGACACAAAACAATAACTACATTCTTACTGCAAACAATACAAAACTTTATTCTAGTTCCCCGATTTAAATAACATGATCTTATGTTTGCTCTTGACAAATAAAGGCGGTGGAGAGGGGAAGTAGGAGCATGGGAACTTTTACTCTCTAATTCCTGCTTTACATAAAAAATAAAGTGGATAAAGAGGGGAGGGACTAGAGCCTGTAGCACGCACACTCTACCTGTTCTCAGCCCAGATCAGCATTATCTGGTCAATATCATGGTCAGGGATTGGTGAAGTCCCACATCTTATTACTTATTAATGTATTTAACCCATTGAGAAACCACTCGATAGATAGCCACGGCACAGAATCCGGGCTCTGGGCAATTAAAAGAAATTGACGGATGGACAGACAGACATACAAGGCTGCTGGGGTCCATATGGCAGGGGGCTTTCACAGGCCCACTTCAATTACATAAAGACCTCTGCGCATTGGCATGACACACAGAGGGCCCCAGACAGCAACACCAGAGAAAGAAGGAATAAATCATACAGCGGTTAGTAACACACACATACACAGAAACAGACGGACTGGCAAGGACACAAGTCCCCAAATGCAGAGGTTTCACACACACACACACACACACAGTACGGGCGACAGACACAGACAAAATGAGCTTTCTATCTTTCTCTAACACACATACGCAAACAGAAACTCATCCTGTCACCGTCCGAGTAAGATGGATGTCTAAATAATCGCACCATGATTACAGAACCGCTTGCATCACCGATCCATGCTCAAGGACCCTCACACACTCCAGTAAGTCTACTAAAGCCAAGCAAGCCGACCGGCCTAGAGTTTATGCCTCGACTCCTCTTTCATCTGAAGGTGTCCTGTTGTCCTTAAAGCACCTAAACAGCGGCATAAATCTCAAGACAGGAGCTGGTCGTACATCAGGACGAGAGAGGAGAGGGACACTATCTAAACAGGAAGTGAGGTAGGTTGAAGTTTCATGGTTTGGCTGAGTGATGTGGGTGACACAGAGATTAGGGATGGATTGCGGAGCTCTGGGTTGAATTTTTTTTTCTAACAGGTTTTTTTTCACTGTGGAAGATATACCGCGTAGATATTTCTAATTTTTTCATCTGTCTACCTCTCCATCCCACTGTGTTTCTCTTGGGATATGTAGGAGGAATATAGGCTACCCTAGATAATGTATTATTCACCCTTCATTGATGTGTAACTAAAGCTGGCAGTAAGGAAGGAGCGGGGTGTCACCAATAACCCCCACACTGCCACTACCTACACACACACACACACACAAACGGTTGCTCTAGCCACAAGGCCGCCAGGCACCCATTGATTTATGTGCTGACACACATGTTTGCACACATACGCACACACACATTTTCCTGTATCTAAAACATGGATTTCCATCTTGAGTGGATGTGCTTTGTGTGTGTGTGTGTGTGTGCAAGGACAGAGAAGGTCATCTGGGAATTTCAACAGGACCACAGAAGTATTATAGAGGTGCCACATTATCACCAGCAGCTGTGTGTGTGTATGTGAGTATTGTGGGGTGCCAAACCTAAAAAAAAAATGAATACAGGGTCTGTGGCCGAGAAAAAGAAAGGAAAAGAAATGAAAATTGGCATTTACATAAACAGAAGGGGGAGATGGTAAATAGATCAAAAGGGCAGGGACTTTGTTCACACATTTGCAGGGGTCATTGGTTAAAAAGGTCAGATTATACGGACGGTCAATAGCCAGTGTATACATTAACATTTGCTGTTTTGACAGCCCGATCAGTTTAAATAATATTATCTGGATAATTTGACTACCAGAGAGGCTGATAGGAGACATTGTGCCACAGTGAAAAAGAGACAGGACAACAGCGTTCGGAGGGGGACAACAACCAGGAGATTTTTAATGCATGTAAAAATCAATGTGTACATTCAAGTAAGAAACAAATAAGAGAAATCTTGTTTGGCACCAGGGTCGGCCGAGAGAGGTAATAGTTAACTTTTTCCAAACTGGCCCAGAAGTTTCCCCACCAACCCACCTGCCTTATTGTGATCCTTATAACACAGCCTCTGGCGAACTTAGCTAGTTAAAAAATAACAACCCCAATGTTTATGCCTAAGCTCACCCATTAGCACAAGTGTTCAGCTGGGTTCACTTCTGTTGTGGCCTGTGGCGATACAATCTGAAGGGAATAAACAACAACGAGGTGCAAGTTTGTTTTTCTCCCCAACTGGGGACACGGGAAATGAGATGCACCAAAAATATCAGCATGTTTCCAATGCAGCTCATATGTGTTCCATGTACCTTTGACACACACACACACACAAATACACAAGCCAGACCTCTTGGTGGTCCAAGTTAGCTAGGTGGGGTTGGTAATGCTCCAACCGCAGGGTGTGGATCAGCACTGACCTGATTAGTCATCGTCCTGACCCTGAACCAGCCAAAGTGGGTAGAATACAAATGAATCCCCAGGGCTGCTGGCCAGTAAATCTGACTCAGGACCAGTGTTTATGGGATTCAAACCGCAGCACACAAGGCCACAGCGGATGGGCTTAGTGACCCTGAACAGTGACTTCATTGAAAGGAAGGGAAAAATGCTTTTGGGCAGGGTGTTCGCAGGACTGATTGGTAGTTACAGTAACTCTAAGATGGGGGGTTACAGGCATGATGTCATGCTGTTGGCATACTACATTCAAAAGGTGTTATGAAGTCAACAGTATACATCTGTTGTTTTTCCTTTCAACAAGCCGCTGTTTGAAAGGAGATATGCATATCAATAAATCATGGCAGAGTTAAAACTGCAGAGCCCTTGCTGCTCTGGGAAAGCGTTAATATTTCACCAGCACGAAGCCTCCCATTCTGTTCTTCCAGGTTCTCTTCCATATCTAATGACTGTCGAGACTCAACACATCCGGGCTGCTCTATTCTTGGGTTAATGAACAGGTGAGAAATTACTTAGACAGACGGAGATGGAAATTGATTTTTTTTAAGTGTTGCCTCATTATCCCATGTGGGGCACTTTATCCAGTACCACAGAAACACAACACCAGACAACGTGGGTTGTGTAACGTCAAGGTCATATGGGTGTTATGGTTCTGCGTGGGCATCGACAGAATGGGGGTCGGCGGTCTGGATTGAGATTGTATAGATTGTCTGGAAGTAGGGCCATTAGTGAGGCACTAATTAGGAGAGACCAAGTGGTCTCCAGTACCGGTCGAAGCCAAGATTCATAAATAAGTAAGTGCAGGGGCAGCTTGGTCGCTTAATTAACAAAGCGTGAAAAAAGGGCGTGAATCCCAAGAGGCACAAACCCAATCTGGTTGCAAGGGTGGGCTATCGGCAGCAATCCTGTCGATCCTGGTGGCATTGATTGATGGCGAGCCAAATTGAATATCTAATCATCACCACCGTTTTAGCTCCTGCACCCCAAGGGATTTATAAAGGCCAATAGTGGCACAGAGGGTAATGCTTTTCTATCCCTCTTCTGACACTAGTGGCATAAACACTGCAACCCCCCCACAACCTTTCTCCCCTGCTCATTTGGCCATCCCCATCTGCCCAGAGGTTATCTGACCCCTGTGTGTGTTCTCGCTCACACTTTCATGTCCCTGCCGATTGTTTTCACACTCTAAGCTGTTTGGTTGAGGTATTTAAAACCCAGACACCTCACACGACTCCCACTTAGACACCCTCTAGTCACCCACCTAGAGCAACATATTGCATTACAGCCCACTGAGGCACTCATGCCTTTCTTTTTTGTATCCATTCCTTCTCCACTAATCTTTTTTATTGTCCAAGCTGACAGGCAAGGAACATGTTTTGTGGAAAAAGCCGAGGGCGACATGTTGAAAGAAAAGTGCGTGTCAGACCTGTCATGTCAGGAAACATTTTGGGTCAGTGGAATGAGGGGAGATGACGTGCATTTGCAATGCCTTTCAACTGCAGACTTTCCTCTCTCCACACACAATAGGGGAAGTCCTCTTGACAGTCAAGACCTTATCAAGTAGTGGGCACCAACAAAAGGTCCCTGAGCAGTAAATAGCATCTGTCTCTTGGCTGCTTACTGTCACTGTTGGGAGTTTGATATCACAAAGACGTGAGATAACAGGGAAAGGAAAATAATACTTCAATTAGGACCTACTGTAACTGTGATAAGCTGCGGTCACAGAACAGGCAACTGAAGAGGGGCAGAGGGCAGAACGATGGACAAAAAGGATGGGATGAAAGAACAAAGGGTGAGAATGACAGTTAAAGAGAAGGGGCGGAGAGATCATAGGCTGAGAGCAAGGCTGGGAAAGGGACAAGGCCAAAGAGAGTGACAGGGAGGTGAAGAAAGGGAAGGTAAACAGCACATAAAAGGAGGCTTTGTCTGCCGAGGATTTTACTTAATGCCCACCTTTTTTGGTAGAAAGCCTTGAACCTTTATACCTCTTTGGCAGGTCGGAGCGCCAAGCTGTCTGGCTGGCACAATACATGCGGGGACCTTGAGGTTGGTGCCACCTGATAAACCACCACTGCAGTTATAAAAGCTCAGACTTCCTCTAATCAGACGGCAATAAAATATATTGGTTCATATAAATCAGTGACCATCTGAACAAAAGGTAAACGTTGCCACTCTATAAAAAGACACCAAATGTTGAGATATGACACCATCCTTTGTTCCTGTTGATAACCCAGTTTAACGAGGCTTTGAATTTCTCAGGCATTTACCCGTGAGCAGGTAATAAAAACAAAATGCTGGGCTATTGGTAAGCTCGCAATCACAGCTCATATTAGATCTGTGTTTACTCACTCGCTCCCTCTGCCTTTTGTTCAACTCTAATTATTTCGTTCCATCTGCCATTGACTCGACCGCTCTGACACTATCGGAGATTGCATCTTGAAATCGTCGCACAATGTTTCAATTGATCTGCACTGGCTTGCTTGTCAGATTCATTAAAAAAAACACTGGCAGATTCCTTCCAGACTGCATCAAAGCCTAGACCTTTCATCTGGGACCAATGTGAGTGCATGTGTGAGAGAGATACCGAGACTAAAGGATAGTGAAGGGTATGGTGGAAAAGCAGGGAATGTCTCTTCCCAGGTACAATCCTGTATCTGGGAGGAAGCTGCATGGTGTGAAAGTGGAGACTTGGTTGGTGGCAAGCGTCCAAGTCAGGAGATTACACTTTCTCTGCTCAGATGGGTCTCACAATCTCAGAACCTACCGCTGCTCTGCTCCACCTCTCCTCACACTCCTCTTCTTCCTCCTCCACTCCTTCCCCCGTAACATAAACATTATTGACCTTGGCTCCCTGAAACCTCTCAGCAACCTCTGGCCTGTGTAGATGCTTCTCTCGACACCTTTTGAAATGAACTGGCCGGCCAATAAACAGAACTAAGTGGCTTTTGAAAATGAAAACCCCTCTCTCGCCTCTCTCTCTCTCACTCTGCATGTCCTCACGCACACACAGCTCCAACTTTGAGGGGCTTTAATAACTGATAACCTTTCTGACTTTGACTCGGTGGGTGGGGCAGTGGAGCATGCAGAGAGTTGGACCCACCAAACTCATTGCTCACCTAGCCAAGCTCGAGGCTCAACTGCAGAGTCGGGCGGGGCAGTTTATACCTCCTGGCCAAGAAGGGGCATCCCTGGAAGTGAATGAGTTTACACCTGGCTGAAATCCGCCTCCTGCTATTTCCCCGTCATGCTGGAATCCACAATGCTACTCGCTCGTCTCGCAAAGGTAATAGGAAGGTCAGATGTATAAACTCCAGGAGAAGACGTCTTGCCTGATCTTTTTTTAATCCCTTCTCTCTCTTTCATTTCACACACATACATACACACTGCTACACACCATCAAAACGCCATATTTCTGGGGAACCAAAGCGGATAAGAAATGAGGAGTCTTTGAACTGCCTGGATGTTTCAAGCCCCTTCTTCTCCTTTCGATCTCCGAGCTCCCCTGCTGCTCTGTTGGGATGGGGAGAAAGGGGCTGATCGATGGGGTCTGACAGGAATGAAATGAATGGAAACAGCTGATTGATTCATTAGCAGAAGAGTGAGTGCGTGTGGATGTGGGCTCTGACCCTAAGAAGTGTGTGTGTGTGTGCGTGGAGGAAGATTTGTGTGCATGTGTATTGGGCGGAGGTAATGTGTGCGTGCGTGTGTATAACTGTGAGATTAAGCAACCGTCATCATTCATGTGTGTTAAGTGTGTGAGTGTGTCCATTGGGAGGTCAGAAGGGATTTCCATAGGGTGTGAGAGGGGAAAGGGAAGCTGTTTACGGCCTGACTTGGCACAGAGGGAGGGGGTCAGCCTGTATTGTCCAGTGCTTTCATCTGGCTTATTGCAATTAGTCTTTCACAAATCTGTGTCAAATCCCCGTTAAAATCACAGCTAACAACCACCATGTCACACAAGCATGTGCACATTGAAATAAGGTTATATGAATTACAGCTTTTATCCAAAGTTTAGTTTGCAATGGAAGTGCATGGAACTCTTTGAACCCCAAATCCAACTGGTTTGAAATGCATTTCTTTATACAGTTTTTTTTGTAATCATCAAAACACTGTAAAGCCAGAAGTCACTGTGAGATTTTTAAATTTAAAATGGTTAATTTAGTGGTATTTGTGATATAGATAGTGATATTTCATTAGAATCACTTTATTATATATGTCTTACTTAAAATTTGGCCCAAAAAAAGGTTTGCATGAACCGGATCCTGTCAAAAAAAACAAAAACTATGAATGACTTGGCTGAGGCCATCTGTCTATTGACAAAAAAAATTCAGTGAATCTTCGCCTAAACTGCAGGCTGTTTACACAGAGCAGAGAGGAGGGGGCAAGACGGGTTGTAAAAATGTAAATAGTTCAATGTATACAGCACGTGGAGCTGCCATTTTACCCAGTATTGGTAAAACTTATGAGAAATGCTGTAGAAATGAATCCCTTTTTATTCTCATTTTTGTAAAATAAAGCATCAAAGAAATTCAAATGATGTTCTCTTTTTCCTTCTTTCACAATTTGCTTTATATCTGTTGTTTTTACTGAAGACATTTTTGAGTTCTCCTTACTTCTAGCCATAATTGTGCTGTTTCCACAGAGCTGTGTTCAGGACCTAAACAGCTCTTACAGTGAAAATCGAGGCTACAGTGAGTAAAATGAAAAATGCTCTGAAACTGCTTGGGGCTCAAAGGGTTAACAGGACATATATTAAAGGGGCATAATGAAAAAAAAAAACCCTGTGTATAACAAAAGTTAAAAAAAATGAATATGCTCCACCAGTTGCAACTGATTGCATCTTACTATCAGAAGAAAGAAACTCTGCTGGAAAACCGACTTTCTTGTAACAGTGAGAGAAAAAGAAGTGAACTGACTGAAGCTGATGGGAAACCCACAGGGTGGCCTCGCTTCTCTCCCTCTGTCTGCTGCTGAAAACACACACCATGCCTGTATCTGTGTCACAATCACACACACACACCCTTCATAGCAGTCTGCCATCTACGACTCCACCAAATGGTCAGGCGTTAAAGGCCACCTGAGTAACTAAAGACCAAAAGCAACACCTCCACATTTGCTAGATTGCTCCCATGAAATACTAGCCTTAATAACAGCCAGTGAGGCTTCCTGACCTTCCTTCCGTTGCCCTCTAAATATTGCACTCACTTAAACATAAAGTCACTGAGTCACTGAAACTCCAACTTGAGCTGAGGTTAAATAAATGCTCCTCACAGCTGGCAGTGCCTCCAGGAGGCTGCAGCGTTGGAACCATGGGGATTATGTAAATATCTTGACAAAAGGTCACGTGTGATTGGCGCTGCTGCTGCCACCGAAATGTGTTGGATCCACTGTGTGTGAGCCGTGCAGAGGAGAGCGACTTTAAGATGTTCAGAGTGAATTTGGTGCACTGTTGATAAGAGAGCAGAGGTCTGGTTAAACCTGCCGGTGTTCTCGAGAAGACAAAAAAGGGAAAGGGAGAAATATTTAATAGAAGTGGGGAGCCCTCCTCTTGCCTGAGGCCTTTTGAAGTGTAGATGAAGTGCAGGTGGTGAGTGTTTTTGACACCAAGGATGAGAAGTGGGGCAGAAGAAGGTGTAATAACAGCCATCTGCAGCACGGAGGACAGGAACACTCACACACAGACCCCTTACCAAGTCAAATATACACTCCTGTTCTCACACATGCATTATGGTTAATTACACAGGACATTTGAGCCCATCACCCCATTCATGAACTCAGCTTTTCCCTTGAAGCTGTTCCTATCATCACACATAGACTTACTTAGTGTTTGAAAATTAGCAAAGGCTGTTTTCCTGCTGTAGAAGGCCTGGAGTGAGGCCCTGTCCCTCGAACCACCCAGCTATGGTTAAACCCAACAAAGAAGCTTCCCTCCCCATTCCCCCCCATCTCTCTTTTCTTCTTATATTTAACAAGACCAGCAAAAGCTGAAACCAGGTGATGTGGCCTTTCCCACCCCCTCAAGGCACACTGTTTTACAGCAGCGTCCACTCACCAGACAGATGTTACTGGCTATTTTTTAAAAGACGAATATCAAAGATCTCTTTCTGCTCCATCGGCAAAATTTGTTACAAGACTCTGTAGCTTGTAAAACAAAACTGGTGGGTGGAAGCCCTGAAGTCTACTCCCCTAAACTCCACCCTGTGTTCCATGCTTCTTCTGTGCTCGCCAAGTGAAGAGCGCCATAATGGCCGTCACATGTCTATGCAGGCTCCTGGCCACCTCTCATAAGAGTACAGTCTGCTGGGTGGTCAAAAAGAAGTCAAGCGCACCCCTCTGACCCAGTCTCCGACTGTGCTTTTGACCTGCTCTGCTTGTGTGAATGTTTATGTGTGTCAACGAGCCGTGGAAAGTTGCACAGTCGGTCCCTCTAAATATACACATCCTCTTTCAGTGTATTTTTATTCGCCACTGGAAAAGAATAACCCCTGGAGCTTGATTGTGTTCGGACAGCTATTGTTGAGAGGGAACAAGACGAGCCTTGGGGAGTAACCCCCTTCCAAATTCATCCAAACGGACCCCCCAGCCCTCCCCACATGACCTTTCGGATAGGGGTCACAGGACGTGGGCTGAGAGTGGGCGGAAAGCACAGCAGGTCCTAACTCACTTTATAATCTGGACATTTTGACACATGGTAATTTCAGCTGCACTTTATGGACATCCGGTGCAGACAGCGTCTATAAAACGCCAGCTCTGATGGCCATTAATATTATGTCAAACATTTCATCAGTATTTTCAAGGCCATTAATATCGTTAAGTAAGGACTAAAGAGGGGAGGCATCCCTGGTTGAGTCAGCTGAGCATACATCTACACATGGATATCAAACTTTCATACGCTGTGCTTTCCCCTGACAAAGAAATGAACAGGTTCTGAGTAAGAGTTTAAACAGTATTGAGGTGTGTTAATGGTCTAAGCAGAAGATTTTAAGTAAAAGGTTTAAGCAGAACCTTAATTCTTAACAATGACAAGAGCTAATCTCTCTGTGCTGCCATCACGTCTTTATTTCTAATTCAGTTAGAGGAGTAGGCATACTGTGACACACTGAACCCAGAGCAAGCAAAACACACTCCAACTGCCGTAACCTCCCAAACACAGACATACACACTCCTCCTACCCCCTAGATCCACCACACATCTTGCTCCCCCTGTGAATCTCTCTTTCTCTCACTCTCTTTCACTCCCTGTGTCTGCGTCTGTGTGTGTGTGTCTCCCTCTCTCTCTCCCTTGTTCTGCTCGGCTGACTCCAGACACCAGCAGTGTGTCTGTGGCAGTGAGCAGGCCCAGACACATTCGCCCTCCCCTGCTTGCTCTCGACAGTGGGTGTCAAAGACCTGCCATCCCACAAGGCCCCTCTGTCGGATGCCAGGATGGACTGCACTGCACACACACACACAGACACATGCTATATACAAAACAGCCACACACACGCAAGCTGCACATGCACATACCGATTTTGGAAATTGTCCGGAAAATATCCGACTGTCATAAAGCTGACAGTATCTGTTCTACTCCAATTTTACATGGATTAGCAGAGACGAGTTAGAACTTGAATTCACCTTATTCAAACTGCTTTAACTGCGATCACAATGCCCTCGTCTCAGATATGTCACAACAGCTAGATCAGTGTCACTGTATGGTGTCATATGAGTGTCTGAATTAAACTATTTTGACTATATTAGCTCTAATGACTTGAAATTGTTGCTATTATGCACATACCTACATAAGCACTGACAGTTATATCAGCTCAATAAGATTAGACTATGTGGAGGTCAATGTAAACTTACACTAACAGCCTACAAACAGATTGTATTACTGTAATAACAATATGCTCATATACATGTCCGACTGTATATTTGCTGCCGGTTTCATATTCTGCCTCTGTCGATCCTGTTTTTCAAGCTTCAAATGCTAAACAAGAAATGGCCTGTATGCTGTAAAGCCCTGAGCAAACACAAGCAGAACGGACACGACCTGACGACATCCCCGGTGTCTCCTCCTCACTAAATACTCGCTACAGAATCAAAACCGAGTTCACAAGCTCCCTATTTTTACCCCTCTGTCTTATTTTCATCGGTCATCCTGCTCGGTCCACTTCCCGGTGTGCGAAGGCCCCAACCAGGCCTGACACGGCTGTTGCTCGCCTACATGTGAAATTCCAGCTCGGTGAATCTTTCCCCGGCGCCATATGAGCCATGAACCATCAGTTGGTGCACATGAGCGCTCCTGCAGGCCCGTTGCATCTGTAAAGTCTGTCAACTCTGCTGCTCTGTGGGTCTCTTGATCCAAATCCGCCCCATAGCCCCAACCACCACCTCACAGCCCAACCACCCCCCCATACCATCCCA
>CAFUXE010000546.1:584448-601507 GCA_903364295.1 Serranus cabrilla | reverse complement strand
TTCTTCCTCCCTACACTCGTTTCCTTGATTGAATTTGTGCTTTACGCACAAGCCTGGTGTAATTTTATGAGGGAGAGAGGGCTGTAAAGGTAAAATTGTGTCCGACATTTTGTAAGACGTGTTTTTACACACCTCGGCCTTTGTTGTTTTAGTTAAACAATGCTGTGGTCCACAAATGTAAAATTGGGGTGTGTGAAAAAGTTTGGAACTCGTTGAAAGACTAATGAACTGCTTTCACTGGCAGATATGGTTTGATCCTTCTTTATGGAGTGGGACATATTAATTCCCACATTAAGCTCTACATCTGCTACTTATTAATTAGCAAAGGCACAAATATCGTCACATTAAAGGAACAGTTCACCCCAAAATAAAAAATTGGAGTTTTAATTGCACCTGTAGTGCTATTTATCAGTCAGGATTATTTGGGAGTGAGTTGTCAGTGTTGGAGATTATCTGCCTTCTCTCAAAAATAATGGAACAATATGACACAAAAAACATTTGAAGAAATGTCTCTTTTCAATAAGCATGATCTGGTTGTATGTACAGCAGCAACTATACTAGAAACAAAGCACTTCCTACATGACACTGCTCACACAACAACAACTCCAACCTAAACGACAGAATAGACCGTTTAATAGCACGTCATTATACATACAAGTACGGTTCATAGTTGTAAAAAAGGCTGAAGTTTGGTTGAATTTATTCTACAAAACCACTGGCCTAGGTTTAGGGCAAAAAACGTCCTGGTTAGGCATTATAAAATACATTTTAAAAAGAAAATAGAGGTACTGAAATGCCGGAAGTGAAGTAGTTACAACGGTGACGTGACTACCGTAAATTAGTTTCATTACATTTGAGAGAAAAGTTGTAAAGTTTTACTTTCAGATAAGAATGACTTAATAACAAGTCAAAATAAAACATTAAAAAGAACCATATCAACTGTTATCTATCGCAATTAAGCAAGAACATTTTGTCGCCCCTGTGTCTTTGATGCAGTTCATTCAAGAAGCGCTCCAACAGCCATAAAAGCCCAATCTGTAACTCTGAGCACCCCCACTCTACCTTTTAGCATTAATCAATACTTATCAGGCTGCCCAAACTCTCATCTGTTAAGATGGCTTGTCATTTCTTGTTTAAAGGCCAGATCAGCTCTTTCATGAAGCCCCTGTTTGATAAAATCACGATTCCCCCAGAGAGGAGTCTATTCTGCCAAATCTAACAGCTTAAAAAAAACAGAGGCAGGCTCATCTTTGCCTGTAGCCAGTGTCAAATTAGTTACAATTATCCTCTTGTTGTCAGAATAGACATATTTTGTCCTCCACCTCACTGGCAATAAAATGAAGGGGGTGACTGACAAATTGAATCCACAGGCTTAATTGTGGGCTCCTTGATGGATGAGGGTCCATTCAAATAGGTAGATAATGAATGAGAAAGGAGATAGGAGAGCTGTTGCTGAGAAGTGAGGAGGACAGATTACCTCTCTGCCCCCAAAGAACGCTTTGATTGGTGGGATTTGTTTGTCAGTTTGAATGTGTTGTGAAAAATGTACCGCTGGCAGTGACGTAACGTCTGAACATGACCGATTCTAAACTCAGAGAAACAGCAGGAACAAGCCTCAGAGAATATGAGGACACCACACGGGGTTTCGGCGAGGATAAATCTCATATACAGCAATTTTATCAGCAAGATTCATGACTGAATAGAATATGTCAGTCTCCTGAAACTGCAAATATATTGGAAAGCCTTCTATAGATAGACTTTGGAACGAGATGTGGGAGAGGCAGACATTGTTCCTGTCTCTGGTGCAGAAAAATGTCCTTGTTGCGTTATTGAAAAGACATTGACAAAGAGTCGGCATACATCAGATGACATGTGAGGCTGTACAGTTACATGAGCAGTTCCACTTTCAACAGAGCACCCAGAACCTGTATACGTCTTTCCATCCAGCACTCCTGAAATACACTCACATCTCTCAACAATACACGATTTCAGGACAGGGTCACTCAATTAAAGCCAATTGCACATTAAGTCCAGATCTCTTTCTCTATAATTTTACATTTCTCGTTTAAAATATCATCAAAAATAAACCGTTTGGAATAACTAGATCCTGTTAAAAACATGAAATTCCGTGTTACTCTGTGACACTGTGAGGCCGTGATTGATTCTGCTGAGATGAATGTCTGCATGACAAATCTTCAACAAAAAAAGTCAGACCGAACTGCAGGCTGTTTACACAGAAATGCAAATAGTTCAATATTTATATTATGAAACTTGTGGGCACATGGAAAAGTGTTGTAAAAATAAATTCAGTTCTATCCCAATTTTTTTTTTTTTAAATAAGTCTGATAGATTCAAGTTGCAATTTGTCTTTTTTATGATTTATGTCATTATACCTGTTATACTGCATAGTTGATTCCCTAGAGGTGCAGGACTTATACGTTTTATATATTGCTGTGAGATACAAGGCCACAGTGAGTAGAGTGTAAAAACAGCAAAAAGCACCATGAATTGGCTTTGGGTTCAGAGCTGTATGTGACATTCAGGACATAAAAATAGCAGTAAACAGCTATTTACTAGACTATTTAAAGATATAGTGGACTAATGGTGTTCTGACCAGAGAGTGAAGTCTTGCATCCACAGCCACTTCAACACCACTCTCAAACACAAAGATACATCTCTGCCACTTCAAATATTAATAAGACTATAGCCTAAAAAAACAAATGACACAACATCACACAGCAAACATATAAAGACTTGGGTCTAAATTTCACCCCACTCAGCCCCTCTGAAGTCTTACAGATAAACCGAGGGGACAAACATCCACAGAAAATATTTCTTGATGCTTTCTTTCTTGTGACATCTTCAAAGTGAATGTTTAGGCTATTCCTTCAGATTGTCAGTAGGATTTTTGGGGCTCTGTTACTGACATGAACGGCTAATCCCTTTATATATATATATGCAACAAGAAATGCAGAGTAAATACAGCGACTTTATGCAGAATCGCTGGCTTAGAGGCCCCCTGAGCCTGTGGGCCCCTGGGACCGTTTGGTAATCCACCCGTGCTAGTAGGTAAGTAATAGTAAAGCACCAGCAAAACCCCACTTACAAAAATCTTTTTCACAATTAAATGGCTATGACATTGTTTAAAAGTTTATTCAGGTCAGAGAGAGGTCTGATGAGAATGCGGTTTATGTCTAACTGGATTACGATGTCATCTATCATTTACAAAACCGCGATGTGGAGTTGCCAGTGGCTACCTCACAAACAAGGAGAGGGGATCTCAAGCCAAAACCTTATGGCAGACATCAGCAATTCCTCCCTTCTGAACTCATTCATGTTAGCTTCACTCCATCTTTCTCTCTCTCCCCTTCTCCTTCCAGTGACTCTACAATATGTTGCCCTAGAAAAATGCAAATAAATAATGCATTGCATGATTAAATTACAATTTCCATTGTAAATGCACTGATGTAAATGCGAAAAGTAACTTGCTGGCATA
This sequence comes from Serranus cabrilla, assembly GCA_903364295.1. NCBI lineage: Eukaryota > Metazoa > Chordata > Actinopteri > Perciformes > Serranidae > Serranus > Serranus cabrilla. Next base: position 598,011 of record CAFUXE010000546.1, on the reverse strand, counting down.
GAATTAAAAAAGGAGGCTTCATTTCATTATGTAAAGAAGTGCTCTCTGGAGTTAAGAACAAGAAGTTGGCAGAGATATTGGAGGGTGGACCGTGTTCTCATTATGCTGTGTGTGTTAGTGAGCCTAAACTCACAACATGTTAATGGAGCCATTTTGGAAAAAGCTGTATGACATAAAAGATGGGTTCTCTTCCATATTTCCTTTACACATCAGTTAAAGTTAGACATTAAAATAGACATGTTATCGCCGGGTTTGATTTTTCTCTAATGTGTCTTTATTGTAACCATCTTTTGGCCCGGGTCAGCATTCTGCTCATGCCCTCTCATCATCGGCAGCGTCTTTGTCCTGTAATGTGGGCTGGTCTGCATCCCAGCAAAACACATGATCTGGGCTTTCCACTGGCATTGGAATCTTTTTGCTGCCATACCATGTTGAAAATGAACAGCATTCGCTCCCATTATGTGGTTGTCAGTAAAATGCACATCCATCGCATTAAATAGACCACAGACAATAAGAGTGGGTGTCAATCAGATGGAGAGTAAGATGCCAACAGGGTGGGAGAGATGAAGGAGCCTGAATTGAAATTTCTCCAATTGAAATTCCAACTTTGGATTTAAATGTCTGAGTGGAGGCTCAGTGTGGATTTGTCATTGAAATGCAAACCGTTTTGCTTGCAGTGCTGTATACTAAGGGATGGAAATTAACATAAATTTTGATTTTCGACACACAAAAAAACGGCGCTCTTTCAGCCAACATGCCAGGATTGGAAATGCATTTATTCAGCATGCACTCATTCATTATTCATGTTTATATGTGTGCACCTCATAATTGCTTTATTCAGAGTCAGGTCTTGTTTCGGCACGAGGCCTTTTGATGGTTTACAGATTAACCCGTTGAAATGTGGCCGCTTTAGATGTAATCAGTGTCTAATGGACACCTGCACTCGGTCTGCTGGGAAGACCAACCATCCAAAAACAGCTTGGCCAGCGTCCCTTTGAAAATTAGCCACACAGGACGTCCTGGTGGCCAAGTGGCTCACACCTCCTGCCTCATCTGTCACCTTAGGTTTTAGGGCCCTCTCTCTATTACACCAGTCTGGCTCGCAGCACAAAGCTGTCTGGTATTGTAAAACCTCTAACCACGACCATTTGGGCCTATTTGTCACCACGGGGCCAGACATACCAGACACATTTTGTATGGTTAGAACCTTTGCAAGTGACAAGAGGTGAGGTATTTCCTCCCATGGCTGCTTCCATCCTTTCTTTAACCATACTGTTAAAAGTGACCTGGTTCACATGTAATTAAAGACAAAGATTGGCCCAAGCTCGAGTGAGGTAGAGGATTATTCCACTCGATCCCCCTGTGTTCTTTTATTCATTCTTTTTTTCTGGATGACTACATTCCTTTAATATGATGAATGGGAATGCAACAGCCCAGTAATTTCATTCTCCAGCTATGGCCATTTTATTATTTCTTGGGGCTTAAAGAAATGCTGCTGAAATTTTCTGGAACAAAACCACTTCAAAGTCACACCAGACCTCAGGGCTATCGAGACTAAGAACAAACAGTCTCCAGAATGGAGTTGATACATAGCAAGCAATGAATTTAATCCTTGACAAAATTCAGACCAACATTCACATGGAGAAGAAAAAAAGTTATTACCTCCCATTTATGTTCACTTTGCATTTCAAAGGCACAGGCTCTCCTACTTGTCACACCCTAGTTAACAGTTTAATCCTGACACGGATGAAGGACACGGCCCTCCTTTGTGAGTCGTCTGCTAAACGTCCAATGGCTGGGCGGTAGGGAAGTGATGAAATCAGCAGGAAGGGTTGGGGAAGGAAGACGGGGAGGGGGAAATGATCTGAGTGCTACTTTATCTGCCAGAAGTCACACCGAGTGATTGCCATCAATGAGGCAAGGAGATTAGCGAGTGGGTGTTTGGGTGGGTGGACAGGCAGGGATAAAGTAAAGCATCAGAGACTGCTGGAAGCCAGGAGGTGAGAAAAAAGGATCTGCGAGCACGTGTGTGCCGGTGTATCTCTCGTGAAAAGTGGCAGTTAACAACCGATGTGTCTGATCCCACTATACTTAACCTCAATGCATTTTTCATAAACTCATTATTATCAATCCATCACCTCCAACCCATGGGATTCCAAAAGTGAGTGCTTTCTTTTTATCTAAAGCAAGATAAATGTGAACCGCTGATAAGGTATGAGATGTGCAAGTAATAAGTCATTTTTAAGATAGTGCCTTCGCTGTATCTTAGGTAATAACCTAAACAAGTAGATATCATTATCTTGTCAGACTGCAATGATGTTACTCCGTATACCCCATGGAAAAGAAACACCTTGTGAGCATGGGAATGTGTCTAGTTTGCTGAATTCCTTCAAACTTTCTGACAACTGTAACAGCCAATTGGTGGTTGCCACTTGTACAAGGTCCACATGCATATGTTTGATCTTTTTCCAATGTTTGCAAAGGTCTGCATGCTATTTAAAAATCTGTGACCATTGTCAGTCTACACCAGCAACCATGAAGTCATTTTTCTGGAGAGGACAGTCTCCTGTAAAGGCCCTGAAAACTTGATTTCAAGCCTGGACTCCACAAGATCTCCAACCCTAATCGGTTTGTCAATACTTCCCATAACGGCACGAGCATTTCCCAGCTCACGGTACAGCAGAGCATTCTAAAAATAGCACACACGTCATTATACCTACATATACGTTGCGTAGTTTAGACAGTTTAAACAGTAAATAATTGTACGGTGCATGAATTGCAGCAGTGAAGGAGTTATGTGGGTAATGTGAAAGTTACATAAAAAAAACACAAGTAACAAAAAGCAGCAATTAAAGTTAAAGTTTGAAACAAATATTAAAAAATCCTGCCATCCTACCAATTCATTGTTATTCAGATTACAATATTGTTCATTCAATTAGCATAAAATGGTCATTTGTCTTCAGCACTCGCATACAAAGCAACACACACCATACACAACACACATTGCAGTACATAACAACTACAACAAACAACCTATGCAACACAACATGACCTGATGAAAAGGCCGGTTGTTTGGTCATATTGTAATGACAGTGACCGGGGAAGTTATACAACCCCACCCAACTGTCGGGACATTTTGTGACTGGTGCAGCAAAATGTACGACATCATATTTAAAACATGATGACTGATAAACGCTTGTATAAAATAACGAACTCTCTCCAAATGCTGGCTTGCGTGGAAAGTGCCCCTACTGACCACTGACACGACAAACTATTTACTTCATCTGTCAGCTTCGGTCCAAACACCTCGCGTGGTGTCCAATCAATCCCCAAACCATCCCAATAATGAAAGAGCATATACTGTTACTTGACAGGCAGTAATAAGATCTTCCTTGTCCCAGTCTTTACCCTTTCACCAAGGTTCATGACAATCGGGTCAGCAGTTTTCTTCAAATCCTGCTGACAAACAGACAAACAAACAAACCAAATTGAAAACATAACCTCCTTGGCGGAGGGAATAAAGGAACACATGTTGATATACAAATGTTTAGAGCTCGAATGTTTTCACCAGACTTCTGTAGGCTTGATGACATGAAGGTAAAATAAATATGTAGCCTGACAATATGAACATCCTGATGCCTGAGTTATCCCTGTTTCAATCTGATGTAGACAAAGTCAAGAAACCGCCAGTGAAGAGTATTTGAAGTTCCTATTTTTCAGTTTTGATACCAAAACCTCAATTTTTGTTGGTACAGAACTTACAGTGCTACACAGGTGGAATCAAACTAAATACTTGAAATCAAAATGTGTCAGACATGCAAACTCCAGATTCATCAGCTTATTCCATATGCTTTTGAATATCCGCAAAGGGACTATGGAAGCTGGATAAATGAGCAGGAAACATGTTACTATTTCACGAGGATACATCAGGAAATCAAACCATGTGGCAGGTTGTGTGAGTGAAGAGAGGAAGTGAGAGTAACTGTGTGTGTGTCAAAGTGATTTTTTTTTTATCTTGTATGTGCACACATGTATATCTGCATGTGTCTGTGCACGTGCACATGTACATCTGCAGGTGTGTGTCCTTGTGTGTGACGGATAGAGTTGACGTACAAAAACAGGAGATTGAGAAGTTGATCAAAGAAGATGGGGGGAAGAAATTCATGTATGCATATTGACACACTTATGAGAGTCCTTGATCTTGATGTGTGTGCATGTGTGTGTACGTGTGTGTGCCAGTGATTGTCTTTGAAGTCAGAAAAAAAGAGACTTGTATTTCCGTGCCTATACTTTATTCAGCAGGACACACACATCCACAGGCCTAAACATATCCATAATAAACGGTGACTGCACTCTTCTAAAAAGCACATGCACAGTTAAGCTGAAACTAACATCCATTGTTGGTGTGGCGACACAGCAGCTTGACCATTCCCTTGTGACTGAATTCACCGTGCTGCTGCCCCTGGCCTCCCTGGAAGTGGACTTGATCTTTTAACCTCTCCCCTGTGACCTATCCCGGTCACATGGTTAGCTAAGCTGTGACCCTTCACGACCTGAGAGTTAAAGGGGAGGCAGCTGTGTTGGGGAGGTCAGGCAGAGCTACTGCTAATAACACTTTACACACCTTTAACACTCGGAGCTGCCGGGTGAGGCAAAGCATGCTTAATCACTCCTGATGTGGACAGACATTAGTTTTAGACCATGACAGTCTTTGTGGATGTTCTTGAAGAAATATGCATGCCTGAAAAAGCAGCCTTGAGGACTGATCTTTTGTGCAACTTTTATGTTTTGCTCTAAAGCAAAGTCTGAAGACACATTCTATGGAAAATATACTCAATAAATCTCACTTTGCCTCATGTTACCTGTTGATTACTATGTTTATATAAAATGTGTGGCCACTTTCAAACCTCATCACAAGAACAAAGGTGTTATAGAATTACATATTTTCTTCAAAAATAGAAATGGGTGTGCACGTGGCAAGGGGCTGCATGGTGTGTTCACTTAAGGATGTATTTCTGAATTAAGGAATAAGGCTGAATTTCCCCTTGTGGGATTAATAAAGTAATGAATAAATCTTCATGGTTTTGAATGGTAAAAATTAAAATGTAATGTTTTTTTTTTTTAAATGGTAAAAAATGTCACATAACCATATTAAAGTAAAAAAAAAAAACCCTTTAGTTATACTACCGATATGCATTTTTTTAATACAAATATTAACTGTATTTTTCAAAAATTTTAACATTTTTGCACTGCAATATAATATCACCAACAGGCACTGCACCAAAAGATGGTGTTGACTCGCACTTGACTAAAAATGTAGTTTTCCAATATTTCAAAGCACCAGTTGGTTCTTTCAACATAATCTGCCTTCGAGTGTGTGTGTGTTTTTTAACAGCAAAAGATTCATCTCAGCAAGAGATCTGAAAGCTCTTGAGCGTAAACTTGTTTGCTTTGGCAACCAGTTAGTCTTGCTGCTTCGAATGCATCAGTTAAACAGGGACGAGCGTGGTGATACTTAAGTATATGAGATTTGTAGGCCTGTCTCCCACCCTGCTGTGAAATGGTTGGAACGCCTAGGTTTAATTTCTGTCTCGAAGCTTGTGACCTTATCATGGACATCCCAGTCGTACCACTATATACTGTGCATGTTTCTCTATTTTTGTGTCAGCAATTTTGCAGTGTGAGCGGTCGAACACATCAATTTGTCACTCTGGCCAATGTCAACAAAGAGATTACAGCGGGGACCTGACCTAATATGGACTTGGCTGCAATGATGGACCACACAGGTCTCAGTGTGACAGATATTGTACATGCTATGCGCACACACAGCACATACGGTCATTATTTGTGGATTGCTTTCATTTATAATTTCAGACACACAATTTTCTGGACTCAAGGTTTGCCAGTTGTTGTTTTTTTACTCTGCATTGAGGAGCTAACCCAAACAAATCCAGAGCACGAAGTGTTTCAAGAAGTTAACCTGATATTTATTGAATCAAAGTGAAATAAAAATAGTGAAATATGAGCCAAACCTCTGTAACCTTCACTTGGCCTCCACACAACAATTTGATGTGTTAAAGTTTAGTTTTCCACAGACATCTCTCCACTGCCACACACACACACACACACACCGATGCTTTACCACAATGTGCTCCTCTGTACAAATTGTTACATATTGCTGCAGTTACTAGGTACAGCAGAAAAGGATTTCGCAGAGCACTTATAGAAAATCCTTACTTATTCCCCATAATCTATGATAGACCTGATGTTAAAGGGTCTTCATAGTATTTTCCCTCAGGGCGAGTTCACTTTACACCCAGATTAGGTTCAGTCTAGGACTTTAAAATACTTCATATGCAGGTTTTTTCTCTTAAGAGCTGAACTGGCCTAGTTTCACCTGTGTCCAATCGAAGGATTCTTTAAAGAGTAAAAACAGTTTGTTTCAACTTATTAGTTTGACTTGGCAGAAGTTAAAAAACAGCAGGATCCCGCAATGCAGACGAGCCCTAGTGGCACAAACTCAGCACCATGGCGCTGGTTTTCTTTCAGAAGAATAATACAGTGTGATATTGGGGTCAGTGCCACCGGCTGTCTGCTTCAGCCCTACGTTCAGAAAAACATGACTGTTTTCGTTTCTCTGTGTACGTTTTCTGAGCTATGTAATTACCCCTGTCATCTCTATCGCACAGCCACTGCAGCCGCGCCAACACAAATGTCCGACAGCAACCTGGAATTGGGTAAAAAAAGAAATATCTTGGCTCATAAAATCCTGCTAGGAGGAGTTTCAGTCTGCCTTCTTTGTTCAAAGTGTATGCTGCAGAAAAACTGTGGATTGCCCCAAGGGTTTAATTCTCCGTGTGTGCTGTCAGTGGAAAGGATGGGTGGGTGGCCCGGGGAATGCCGCACAAATAACATGCTTGTTTACGCTGCTTGGATGCAAATGATAGACTGAGGTCACAAACTTGGAGAGTTTGTGAGACAAAAGGCGTCTTGCATGCAGCCATGCTTTGTGGATGAGATTGGTGGTTTCGCACTGAGGTTCATCATTATTCCCTAAAGGATGTTTTTGATCTGGCCCCTCCTCGCCTTGGTCTGATGTGCGGCGCTATGTTATGGCTGCATCTTCTTTGCTTTGCTGCATATCGTTACAAATTCTGATTCTGAAAGTTCAAACAAGCAGTCCCCGAGGAGGACGGCTGATTCTACAACAGAGTAGAGAGAGAGAGGGGGCGCCCCGCTGAGACTTTCCCTGCTTTTTCTGGGGAAGGCGAGGGTGGAAGACAGGGAGGGGGGGGACAAGAGAGAGAGCGAAGAGAGGAATGTTAGAGTAGTTGATCATCCTCCCATCTTCTCAACAGCTGTGAAGCAGGACGGGCCTGAGTTCAGAAGTGCGTGAACAAGTGTGCGTCTGTGTCGTTCATCCCATGTCAAACACATGGAGAATATATCGCAGTGGGGAAGAATGTGGACTGATCTAATGGTACATGATTTGAAAGTTAAGCTCACTCTTGCATACAAAGTGGCCACCAGCTGAGTTTCAACTGTATGGTACAGACTCAGCTCAACTCACGCAGATCCTTTTCCACTGCAGATAGTACCTGCGGCAATCTAAAACTGCCATCATGACATCATCTTCAACACAACACTGGCTGAATCCTTTTATTGGGAACATCTGCGCTTTGTCAATTGTATGGTGTAGAGTATGCATTATGTCTGGTGTAATGTACGGTGAAGTTATGTGGGCAGTCATTATTTAAAATCTGGGTTGAGTGAATACAAAAACTGGAGACTGGTCCCCACTCAAAAAACAACAAACAAACAAAACAAAAAACAATATAGGACGTTTGTCCAGGCAGCAAAATATGACTCATATTTATCCATACCATGCAATGAAAAACCGAATTACTAACAAATAAGTTGCCACTGTCTTCTATTATGTGTTGAGGAAAATACACAAAGGGAATTGCAAAATAAACCATAGCAACTGAGAGTGGCAGAAAATGGAAAAGTCCAGGTCAGTCTTCCATGATCGCTGCTCCACCAAAACTTAACGGTCCACATCGCAAACAGACCAGACCTACATGTCAAGTGCATCAATTTCTTAAGGTGGAAAGATGATGAGAGACAGAGGAAAAGGCTGGAGGCAGACGGGCGGACAGAGGGAGACAGAGAGAGAGAGAGAGAGCGGGAGAGAGAGAAAGAGCAGACCTCTGTGTCAAGTACATCAATTGTAGGATGTGGGGAAATGATGAGAGACAGCCAGAGTGAAGGATGGATGGAGAATGAGACAGAGGACAGGCAGAGGAAATGGGAGAGACAAAGCCAGAGGAAACAAAGAGGAAGAAAGTCAGAGAGAGAGAACAGACCTCCATGTCAAATGCAGGAAGTGTAGTTTTGATGACAGGCAGAGACGAAGCCGGTAGTGGGCAAATGTGGGCAAATATTTGTAGAGATGGATGTCCCTCCCTCAAGTTTATTTCTATGTTTTTAACTAAAGTTAAGGGTAGATGGATGATGGATTTTCCCCTGTTGAAAGATGTTGGTGCATGCCTCCAAGATAAATTCCCGTCCTTTAAACAGTTAAAGCCATTGTGATTCTAAAATGACAGCTCGTTGAATGTTTTCGAGCTCCCATCATGTCAACCTGAGAGATATAAAGACATCTAGGAAGGGATAATGAGCACATCAATGCTGCATTGTCCTCAAAGCACTTTGTTGTCCCTCGAGAGAAAAATAAAATACCAACCATGTATCACTAAAGTGAGACAAAACTAAGTGAATGTGTTTATGGCATTCAGTGCGATTCTGTTACTGAGCCTTTCGTTTGCATGGGACATGCCATTGTTGGTTGTGTGTGGATGATGGGAGGCAAGGGGGGGTGAAAAAATGGGTAAGGAAGAGAGAAATAGGGGGGGTCCCAGTCCCCTGGAGAGCCTGGCCAGGCATTAATCTTCTCCCTTTGACAGCTCCCTGAAAGTTTCTCAAGAAGGGCCATTTCCTTGAGCTATTATAATGCTTCACTCAAGCACAACCCCTATGCTGAGTGTTTGGGGGAAGGAGGGAGGACCGGATGGATAGAAGGGGAGAATGAGTGGAGAGGTTTGTGGGACTTCAGCAGCAGAATATAAGGGATCATTTAGTGGATCTAGCAGGAATCAGTCACATGAGGAAGAGTCAAGTATGGAAAGTATCGCTTATTTTAGATCAGGCTGGAGGGACATCGATCTAGCCCTAAGCTAGCCCTAATCAAACCACAAAAAACTAAGTATAGGCTTTAACAAATGCAAGCACATTAAAAAACACAGAGTCACACTGTAAAAAGCACTGAATGTTTCACTTGCATGCATCAGGATTTTACAAAAAAATCTGTTTACTTATTTCTACTCACAAAACGTCTCAGCTCATATAGTGATGCCAGAGGGAATCTTTCTCAAATCTTTGAAGCAAACTTCACTTATGACAGTCACTTTAAGGCAACATCCAAAGCAGCATACTTCTTTAAATCAAATCCAGGATTTGATATCTTACTAATCTGGTGCACTGCTTTTGGGGCTGTTCCATCAAAACTCTGCAGCAGCAGCAGCTTTCACAGAAACCAAAAATAATTTGGGAATTTATTATTCCAATGCAAGTCTTTCATTACTGACTTTGTGTAAATGCACATATTGATTATAAAATCTATTTTTCCAACTTAAAAAAGGCCTCTGTGGGCTTACACTGCAAGCCAAAATGATTTACTTCCTATGAGCGTGTCTCCATCCAATCTGGGGAATATTTGTTGTTTCCCAAATTGTGGAAGACAGCATATTGAGGTAAATAGTACTTCTAACAGGGAAGCCTAATGTGTCTTTGGAACAAGCCACTTCTTAATGTCATAAAATGGATGCTTTTTATTTAATGTGCCCCAAATCCCCAAATTTCCTTGCCAGGTCACTGCAGTGTGTTTAGTTAACATCACTATTGAGCTGGGAGGACATTTTTGGATTTAGCACTTGATAAACTGGCCTTGGTTTGGGAATTTCAAGTGCTAATGGGAGCTTTACAAAATCAGGGAGTATATCTTTAAGCACTGAGTGGGAACAGTTTATAGATGTTATCTAACCAGCGCTGTTCCCTTTGTTGTTCTCCATTATATATAAAAGCCAGCCAGCTAGCTTAGCTTTGTCCATCAGCCACAAAATCTACCTGCCTGCACTACAAGATCTCACTTCTCAAGCTCCTGGAGAAATGCTAGTTGTTTCCCTCTATTTACAGTCTTTATGCTTAGCTAGGCTAACAAGCTGCTGGCAGTAGCTTCATATTTAAAAGACAGAAACGGGCATCAACATCTCATGGATTAGCATAGGGTTGTCCAGTGATGTGGGAGGTTCCCCATTTGTGTCTTTAGGAATTGTCTGTCCACATCGACAGATTAAAAAAAACAAAAAAAAAACAAGAAAAAAACCCCATTTACTTTCAATTACTTATCAAGATTTGAGGCCTATCAAAACTGTGGGTTTTACTGCTGCACATGGTGAAAATGAGCGACTACAGATGAGACCCGTTACACTCCATTGTATACAGTAAAGTAAGGATAAAGATGGTCCTCATGGCATGAGCCCACATTGATTCACAAACACCTGCTTGGCTAATATCCATAAACCTGTGTGCTTCTGCAAACATCAGTATAATGCTATCTTTCTCTGTTTCACCTCCCTCCGTCTGAGCGCTGTCACACACCAACACCTACTAATCTGCAAATCTCCTCATTTCTTCCTCTGTCACTCTGTTTTCCTAACACATGTGGAGTGACATGGACACTGTATCATGAGTGTCAGGTTGTGTCATATGTGAGGTCTTATTGCACAATGTTATGAACTGTGAATCTCAGTGTGCTGTCAATGTCTCTGCCCTGATGCTGCCACAACATGTGCCTGTTTCCAATTCACCACCCACACACACATACACACACATCTTACTTCTCACACACAGTGAGGACTTATACTGCTAGCAGTGACGGCTGTCACAGATTGTCCTTCAGGTATGGACAACCCTGGCACTATTACCCAACTCCTACTTCACCTGTGATTAAAATTCACCATGGCTCACACAGGGTCGGGGCCACTGACTGGGCTGGGTAGCTTCGAAATCAGACAACAAATTAGTTTCTTGACCCCCCTCCAGTTCAAGGACAGCAGTCTGCTGCTCTGGAAAGACCAGGCAGGGTGATGGTGATAGCTTGACAAAGTAGAATAGACAGAATGTAGGACGGCAAGAAGAGACAACAAGTCGAGAGGAAAATGCTTAACATACAGAAAGATTGGAGCAGGTGGAGATAAGATACAGTGTAAGCAAGAGACACAGACGCCCTTAATGAGAACGGAAGTGTAAAAAAGGAGAAGGACAAAGTTAGGATATGGAGACAGAGCAGGCAGGGACGAGGCATGAGAAGTAGTTAATGTGAGAATTCTGCGAGATCCTGTAATTGCTTGGTGAGCCTGTGCCTGCTTCTTCTTGCCAGATGCTCCTAAAAAGCACACAGGGCATATTGTTGGCATAATCAAATGAGTGAATGCAGCAAAGTGTGATGAATCACCTTGGAACAGGTGAAAATTAGATGCTGTGTTGAATTACGATGCAGGGATGAGAGAAGTAAAATATTCAGCCGGTGACAGAATAGAAGTATACATGCTCTTGTAAAGCTTTCGGGACAGCACTGAATTAAAGTTTAAGGTTTTTAGGTTGTTTTTTGAATGATGTTTTAGCCCTTCTATGAGACTGCACACATAAATTACTTTATTAATAACAATTTCCCAAAGCGTTCCATGGTTTGAAATTTGAATTTATATTCTTCTGTCTCCCAGGCAGTGAGTTATTTCTATTAATTTAGTTGTGGAGCAAAAACTGGTAGCTTGAATGAAATGATGGCAAAGTATGGTGAAAATAAACTTAATGCACATGATTGGATTTGTTTGTTAAGATTATCTTGTGGGATCATACCTGCAGCAACACCAAATCAGGTCAGGGCTGTAAATGTCCTTACTTCCTGCTCCCTACTTTAGCACCCATCCTCAAACTTGGCCTTCATTTTGATCTCAGTGGCAAATCACATATAGTTCGATATAGTTGATAGCGCTATTTTGTACTGAAGTGTGCGGTAAAACTGTAATTTTGTTTTGTATTATCTAAGCAGCAGGTACATTTGCAGAATTACAAATGTCATTGTTGTTTGAATTAGCTTTTTCTCTGGACCATAACTCCTTCATAAGATGATTTTATTGGTTTTTAACTCAGTGTGTGCTCTATGTGGGGTTCCGAAAACCTTTTTCAATGTGCGTTCAGCGATTTGTTCAGTGGGCCATCCTGCAGTCAGTATTCAAATCCTGCTGTGCAGTCACTCATTCAGCCTTTTGTGCAATTCTTTTGTGGATCTCGGTTTACAAAAGAAGTGCACCAGAACATGTCCTGGGAGAGTGGGTGCTTTTTGAACAGCAGAGAAAGTGTTTCCTTTTTCATTGCCTTTAATTATCTCCAAATGCGGATGCTACGTGCGCTACTTCTCTGTCACCGGGGGCCCCAGTCAAGAACAAATGTACATTTGTGCATATGTGCACACACTATACATAGAATGTGCATACATGAAACTTGACTTGTAGCTTCACTGGTTGAAAGCATTACACCAACCCGCATTACAAAGTTTGACTGAGGCCCATCTACAATGCAATGTGTTGAGAGGGCAATCAAGCGGACAAAAGTGAACTGTGGGTACACTATGATCCAGCACATTGATAATGGACTCTGAGCTTTTAGTAATTTAGTTGAGAGGAGGGAATTCAAAAGGCCAACTGTGACTGACATCAAAAGTCCAGCTGGCAATGTCATTTCAGTACGCTTAATGAGTCCATTAGCAGCAAATGTGAGTTGGTAAGAAACTACTTAAGCCGTTAAAGTAGTACCATTTTGAGATAAACAAGTAGAAGCAATCCAGAGAGAGAAACAAAATTTAAAAACTAAAATTTCACAAACAGCGGGCCTGATGTAGGTTCCTGCAATAAATCAAACCTCAGAAGAATAACACAGGAGACAGATAACCTGTAGGTGATGCGTGACCATCCGGGAAATTGATATTTAAGTATCAAGCCTCACTCTCCATTTTCCATACCATCATTCAACAAGGGGAATCGGGAGGAAAAAAAGAGGACAGATTTCAGCCTGAAGATCATAGACAAGTTTTCACCGTCATGGTGGTGGGGCAAAGAAGGTATCTTCTCTGACCCTGGAGCGCTCTGCTCATCAATCTTCAGCAGGTCATCAAATGGGCAGGGACAGAGAAGGCCAAGGCAATTGGATTCGCAAATCGTGATGGATCCACTGCTGGTTGCTGGGTGGGTTTCATTTTTTGGAAGGCAAAAGGAACAATGGGACAAAGAGCTGGGATTTGAAGTCTTTGAGTCTGTGGTGTGTGCAGACAGGCCTGTTTTGAGTTGTTTAAAAAAGAAATGTAGGTTCTTTAGTGTGTGTAGTGCAAAAAGTGTTTTTCTGTTTTACATTACATGACTGAAACACACACACACACACACACAC
>CAFUXE010000546.1:559847-584424 GCA_903364295.1 Serranus cabrilla | reverse complement strand
ACACACACACACACACACAACTTGGCCTTTAAACAAGGTCAGGCCTGTAGCCGGGTAACAATCGCAACTCATTAACATCCGGGAAGATCCATTGCTCTGGATATTGGCTTGGACAGTCCCTCTGAAGCCGATTGTCTTTGGACATTTCAAGCCTGTCAGTTCCATCCCATACAGCCTGTACAGCTGAGAGACATCTGCTGCCCAGAAAGACAACTCTGTCTGTTCTCTACTATTCCCACATCTGCCCTTCACTGATAAACCATACTCCGAACAAAGGCTGAGTTATACTTCTGTATCAAGAAATTGATTTAGCTGTTATGGGTACCTCGAGTCGTAATTCTGTTGGGGCTGCACCCACTGAATGTAGCACAGCAAAACTAGACGGCAGGGTTGTGCATTTTACATGCTAAGTAATTGCCTTTATATTCCCTCACATTCGCTTTGTGGTGCAGTGCAGTAACGATGGCAGTAATGAGAAGGCTTGTGATGGAAATTGCTTTGTGAGAGCTAATTGGTCTAACATTATTAGGAAGGAGCAACTAGCTTTTCTTCCATCTGCTACATGTTGTAATGGAGTGCCATCAGTGTCCATGAACAAACAATGAATGTTCTGAAAACAGGTAGAAGGAATACAAAGGGACTCAGGCAGACTAATTAATGGAGCTCCAAGTGTAGTGACATACTGGATGAGACACAAACATTGCTCACTACAAAGGCACTGCTACTATCCATGCTAACAATCCCAAAATGCAAAGTTCTGTGTTTTTTTTTTTAGACGAGTAACACCCATAGAAAGATGAGGAGAAAGGACAATTTACTGTTTATCAGACTGGTACATCAAAAAAAAAGGTGATTAAGTCAGTTGACACAGATTTTATAGAGAAGTTAGTATGCTACAACAGTTGAAATGGCATTACGATAAAGGACAAATCACTCTTAGGCCCCGCCTCCACTGGAGGGGAAAACAATCCATCGCTTTCCATTGACTTTGTATTGAAAAAGGGGCCTTCTTGTCAATTCCACCTACTTGCAAACAACAGAAAAATGCCTAAAAGCTGATGTGTGTTGGAATGCCCTCCCAACAGGGTGAAAAACCCATAACTAAGTTTTTACAAGCTGACAAACCAAAATGACTTTTTAAAAGGACAAGAGTGGACACAGATGTATATGGATGTGAGGCTTCAGCAGTGACAATAGCAAAACTGTGGGATATTGACACTCAGTATGCCAATTTATTTATTTTAGTTGAGTCATACCCATAGAAAGAGGAGGAGAACCGACAATTTACTGTTTATCAGACTGGTACATAAACCTGGTGATTAAGTCAGTTGATACAGAATTTCATACAAAAGTTATTATGCTACAACAGTTGAAATGGCATTATGGCTGCTTCTTAGACCATCCTACGTCTGTTTAAATAGAGACAAATCAGTAAGCCCCGCCTCTACCGAAGGGGAAACAATCCATCGCTCTGCATTGACTTTGTCTTGAAAAAAAAGGGGCCTTCTTGGCAATTCTACCTACTAGCAAACAACAGAAAAACGCCTAAAAGCTGATGTGTGTTGGAATGCCCTTCCAACAGGGTGAAAAACCCATAACTAAGTTTTTACAAGCTGACAAACCAAAATGACTTTTTTAAAAGGACAAGAGTGGACACAGATGTATACGGATGTGAGGCATCAGCAGTGACAATAGGAACACTCAGTACGCCTAAAGTGCATTAGCTTGCTAACACACAGCTCTTTGAATAGCCATAATGCTAGCTGGACTTACCCTAATTCCCAAAAAGTTGTGACACTGTGTTAAACATAAATAAAAACAGAATGTAAGGATTTGCCCTTGTCCTAACTTTTTTGAGATGCGTTGCTTCCACGCAAAATGAGCTAATATTTTCCATGAAATGATAAAATGTCTCAGTTTCAAATCTTATATGTTGTTTATGTTCTATTGGGAATAAAATATGGGTTTATGAGATTTGCATTCTGTTTTTAACAGGATCCCAACTTTTTTGGAAATTGGGTTTGAACATATATGGAGCTTTAATGTTGATCTTTACTGCTGAAAATTAGGTTCTTCCAATATGAGGGAAAATGTAACTAATCTGACCGCTAGTGACTTCTTGGATCCAGTTTTCTTGTTACTAAACTAATTCATTTTTACAACGTATTTGGTCTAACCCTTACTTGCTTACCCTATGAATTGATTCTTCTGATCATTATCATTGAATTTGTTGTCCTGTACTGATTTCACAGTTTCACAGCCTCCAGAAAGAACTTCAAAGAGTGACTGCAGGCTTTTAGTTTTATCTGAAGTGTGTTAAGCTCGCTGCATGGCTGTGCTCCCACACACAGACCAAAGTGCTGATTTTTGTGTAAAATAAACCCACAAAGTCCGTTAACCTATCACCACAGCTATCTTTTCTCTCAAAGAGTGTCTAACGGTGTTCTGTTTGATTGACATGAAATGGACAAAGGGTGGGTGTTCTGTGCTGCTGGATTGCAGTTTAATAACCGGACATTCCCAATTAAATTTCAGGCTTTTTTTCTTTTTAACACATTAAGCTGTTGTGCTGGATACCTGGGCGTGACCGCCACCCTTCAGTGCATATGTATAAATCAGCATGAACAAAGCAAACCTATCTTTTGAACTGGATGTATACAGTATATCCATCGAAGCAGGAGTCATGTCCTCATGCAGAGTGCCTGTTTAAGCAGATGAGGGAGAGGAAAAAGTATATTGTAGAGAAGCAGAATACAAGGAGAGTTAAAAGGGTCATAAGACATGAACATAGTGAAACGGTGTAGACAGCCACTGTCACTGCCAGCCATGAGAAGGGGATGTGTGTGTGTATATGTGTGTGGTTGGTGGGGTTGACTGCTGTGAGTAATGGCTCCTGTCTGACAGGGCCTTGGGAAATGGAGTCGAAGCGATCGATACGTTATAATGTTAACAACGATCCCTCCTCCCATTGTGCTGCCCGAGACAAATCTATTAAAGATCCATCCCATCCCGTCGTCACTATCCGCTGGCAACAGCATACAGAGAGAAAGAGAGTGAGAGAAGAGGAAAAGACAGGAAGTGAAAGGGGTTGTGAGTTGGGGTCTGCTGATGAGCTTCGAAAGCTGCTCTGCAGAATAGCGGTTCTCATTTTTTTTTTGTCATGCTCTTGTTGGTTATTAGCTTTGGTCGATTTGCAGCTCAATGGAATGCACATCTCGCAGTGCAGTGATCCCCTTGCCGCCACATTGATTACCCATTAACGAAGGAATATCGACAAACAAATTTTGACGTCTCTGAAATAGTTTCTGAAAAGGTGTTTGGATGATGCTTCTTACAAACACACAAGTTACTTGTGTCTTTAAAAGTGATCCCTCTGAGGATAAAAGAGGGTTTTGTTTGGAGTGATTTCATTTTACATCTTGGGGACAATATCTTGAAGCATGTTTGTGTAACTTCTCTGGTGGATTTTAATGGTTGAAGGAGAAAAGTGCCATGGAAAGTTGCCATCGTCTCAGAGAGGTTTTGAAAGTGCTGGCTTAAACAGTTCAGTCTGTCACTGTATCTCCCAGGGGAAAGTCGAGTGGAGAAACATTTGTCGTTTTTTTTCTCTGGGGGCTTTGTGTGTGTTTGTGTATGCGTGTTTGTGGGTGTGCAATCCGAGTGGCCCCCTCAGACCAGGATGAGCAGTGACGACAGCTAACGTCAACCATGTCTGATGTGCCACATGTGGAATTTTCATTACAGAGGAAAGTCAAACAGGCACACATGCGTGCAACGCCATCCGCATGACAAGGATGAATGGGGCAGATATGGTCAGCTGAGGCTGGGCAAAGTCTCAGCTGCCCCAGGACCTCCTGTTTTCCACCACCACCCATACACACATTCATGTTTATGTATTTTTCCCAAAGTGCACAGGGAGGATAGAGGTTGCATTCACAGCGAGTCACGTCAGAAAACCTGGGTCACCTCCTCTCTAACCCTGTTCCCATATTACAGAACAAGCTTCAACACATGAAGTAGAAGCATGCACACAAACACCCGAACATGTTGATGCACCAATGGATACAAATAGGTCTCCACTCCCCCCCCCTCCCCTGCCTATGCAATCAGGGGCCCTGCAGGACCCCTGCCACCCCAGCAACTGTACATTCTGAGGTTTTTACGATCTTGACCTCGTATGTAAGTGCCACAGAGTTGCATGGAAGGGATCAGCTTAAGTGAAAGGGCCCCCACCCGTCCTTCCTGCTACGACCCCCCAAGCTGCGGACGCAGATCAAGTTGCCCCCCCTCCAGATGTGAGTCAGGGGGCATTCTGAGGCTCCAGTAATGTGTGTATGTGTGTTGGGCACACTCCAGTGTCGGCAGTGTCACACCCCCTGGCACTTGACGCCACCGACCTGTCAATGAGATGGATAGGCCTGTGATGCCGATGTAATGTTAGGGTGGGGGTGAGGTGCATATGTGTGGATCCTCTTGCTCTCTCTGACACCCTCGCTTTCCTGTAACAAGCACCTCTTTGGTAGCTTACCCCGAAGCACCGAGTTCCACCCCCGTCCTCGGGGACAGCGCAGTCCCTCGACTTCTTTCTCCCAGCTCAACCCTTAGCGGTCCCTCACCTCAGAGGTCTTTATTAACAGCTTTATTTTAAGCCCTGCGTCCAGACAGCGCTGTTCGTGTCAGCATCCCTCCACATGCACAAGAGTTACCACCGGCGCTGAGCCCCCGCCCCAGTGCCCATTCCCCAACGGTCAGACACTACATTGGATTCAGATCAAAAGAGCTCTGGTTGTTACGATGGCATGGCTGTGAGCAGTCAGGACGCCCATGCTGTTTATAACTTAATTCATGCATCTGTTTTCCTTATTGATTGCCCTGCTCAAATTTTAATGGCGGGCCAAATGTAGTGAGGATTGTATTTCTTGTTCTGAGTGGCCAGCTTATCAGATTTTCCCTTCACACTGACGTTGTCAAACACTAAGCACAGGTTGGGCATTAAGCAGGCAATAAGTCAATACGAAGACCAAAGTGGTAACACTTAGAAACCTTTCATCCCCACCTCTGCCGCTTGAATATTTAATATGTGGGTGTCTGGTGTTCTGAATCTCAAAATGGGTGCTGAGGGTCTGTCATTGCTTAGCACGTGTCAAGTCCTTCCTAATGCAGGTTTAGGTTTTCAAGTCAGCGGGTGTAAATTTATGTTCAAGGCACAGAGTTGTGGTCAAATTCCAATCAATAAAGTGTCACCAGGAGGTTAAAGGCTTGACCTGTTACAGGAATTAATGTCCCTATCCATAACCAGCTAACAGGGCGTTGAACTGGTCTCAAAATAAGGTTCACTCATGTGCGTCTTTTCACAACAACATTGTTTTTTGTAATCACTCTATTCATCCTTGTAGCGTGTCAAGGGACATTAATGAGAACTGAGTGTGTGCTGTGGTCTAGAGATTTGGTATGGAAGAAATGGTAAAGGCTTTTGCTGATCATTTTTTCCATAAAACAAATTATTCTGTGGACATTTAGAGTGCATTCCACCCTGCAGTGAGGCAAAACCCTCCCCTCGCCAGGAAGACGAGACACGCCACAAGTTACTTCAGCGCGCACACAAGCATGTTCGCACACACGCGAGGAGATATCCAGACATACAAATGCTCTCAGACAGATAAATTTGCACACAGAGAGCCAACAACATTCTCAGCAAACCCCAACACACAAATAGTTGCACTCACACAGCCTCTCGGTGGATATAACCTAACCCCTACCCTGTCACATTGCCCCCACATAGCAGAGCAAGCCTAATGAGTGTATGCCGTGTTCAAATTAATGCCTGTGTGCTGCTGGGGTCTATGGGAAGCATTGTAAAGCATGCAAATCTCTGTGGATACACACACACACGTTCGACCAAAACACTCCGCCAACCAGAAGATATTCACCCACTCAGACAAATGTGCTTGTGGACAGACAAATGTACTCACACAGTACACATTCCTATATATACACACATTCTCGAGGGATATACTTTCTCCGAGGGTGAATCTGCTGAGTGAGATGCACATATATCAGCATATGCTCTCTGGGTGTCACAGACAGAAGTCACAGGACGATTTTGGCATATTTCTGAGTAACATGCCATGCTGAAAAATACGGTTATGTTCAAACCTAACAAGACAGATGTGGCATCTAGCAAACTGCTGTTTCTCAGTGTGTCACACACAGGTGGTTTTCTTTTTACAGCAGAGAAGAAAAACTTCAAAGTAAAGACATGTTATGTTTTTTATTTGCCTCTGATTAACTGGGTTTAGTTTGTGTCTGTTTCTCTAGAGGTGGAGGCAGGACAGGTGGACGCTCTGCTAAGAATAGAACAGAGACATGAAATATTACCAAATTCTGAGTGGACATATGGGGGAGGAATCACATGTATGAACATAAACACACACACATGCACATGCACGCCTGAGTGTTTAAAATGCATCTTTGGGTTAGGGTTAGTCAGGGTGATGCAGATACTTTAAACACTGTGCTATCATAGGGATTTTACATTCTCATGCAGGATCAGCAGCCACATCACTAATCTCTATCAACCAATATGTGTGTATGAATGTGAAATTTGTAGGCAAACAGACCATATTTTGACATTAGAAGCATTCTGGTTGTCATTTCTGGTTTCTGGCTGTCAGTTAATGATGATTTAGCTTTTAATTAGCTTGGCTAACAATGACTGGCACATGGATCAAACAAAGACAGGACTCTCAGCAAGGACACTGCTGTTCATGCCCCATGTTCCATAAAATAAGGTACTTAAATACTGTAAGTTTGGTAACAAACAGTTATTTTAACCCATATCAGTCTTTTCCTAAACCTAACCAAGTATTTCTGGTGCCTAAACCTAATAAAGTAGTTAAAATGTAGCCTGTTTAACTGAAAGCACAATCTACAGTACAGGTTACAGTACTGCAGGAGCTTGCACAGGCACAGTGATTGCTCCTGGTGTATGATAATGCATGGAAAATAGTGCATACCTTTTTATAAGTTATATGAAGCAGTGGATGGGGATAGGCTGACCTGTTAATAACCCGCCCTTTGGAGAATAAAAGAAACTTTTCAGAAACTTCTATTTTTGCCCGCTTTTTCAGTTATATTGAACTGCCCCACCCTCGCCTGCCCCAGTGACCTCTTATAACATTACAACCGTATCAAAATTAAATTAGCCAGCGCTATCTCATTTCTCCCAAGAGCAGCAGAGCCCATCTGCAAAACCTCAGACAGCCTCTCCACAAAGACCTGTTGGTTCTTATTGTTTAAAGCGAGCCCCCACCTCCCAAACCCCAACTCAATAAGCACTCCTGTGTTTAAACAGAATTCATTTTCATTAACTGTAGCAAATTGCATTTTAATCCATGAAGCTCATTTCATTGAAGAAATTGTTTGACTGGTCTGAGATTGGCATTGAGTTACCGCAATGCACAAGGCAGGGAAACAAAAGTGAGAGATGATGAAAGCTGCTGTTTGTTGTTTTCTCTGTCATGCTGATGGAAATTAGCAGAGATACAGGAATCTCAATGATGGCTCAGAGCTGTTGAAATTCCCTGCAGACTTGATTCTATCCAACCTCTTTTTCTTTTGAATCTCTCATCTTTGACAAGTGGAAAGATTGAGATGTCCTCCCCAGCTCAACTAAATTGAACTATGCTTTGCGCCAATACAAAAAAATATTATGTGTGTGCTTATTTTATAGACGAGTAACACTTTGTAACAGCAGGCTCAAGTGTATGCACAGTAACTAACCCATGTTTAAAACAGTCCTCTCTTTGTTTCATTTGGAAATAATAGGGAACAATATGATGTATTTTCATTGGTCAGGTTCCTATTAAGCCAGACTATTGCTGCTTTATAAAAGTGCTTAACTCTCCAGAGTGGCTGCTCCTCCAGTAGTCCACTTTGATCTCTCTGCTGTTTCAATGCCTTAATTGCCCCTTAATTTGTGTGACCAGCAGACCCTGATTTCGAGGGCCGATAAAGAGGCAAAGCTCAGTTGGGTAAAAACAGTGACCCACTATGTGACACAGTCAGTATGTATGCTCCGTTGCCCCACACAGTTCTTCACCGGCCCCCTGATGCCCACTGAGCCTGGGGGCCCGGTGGTAGAGTGGAGAAGCACAAGCATGGGGCTGGGACTAAAGCCCCTTTAATTAGCAGTGTTGGTTGGGCAACCAAAAGTTGGAGCAGATCCCTAGAGCAGAAATCCTCTCCCTCTGGTGTGTTCTGCTCGGAGCACTTCTAATGTAGGAGGGCTCTTTCTGGAGTCAGCAAACCAATAACAAACTTCATTATTCTTTTTATTCTTACCAAAAACATGTGCACAGCACAAAGACATGCATATCTTCACACAGAGATTGTGGTACAGACACTGTGTGGTGACCAGTTAGAGGGGTCTGACATGCTGTGGAAAATAAAGAGCCTTGTGTTAATCAATGCCACCACTTGCTTTGCATACAAACAATGCTTGTATTATTGGGACTGCTGTCCAAAAGCAAATGATGCACTAAATCTGGGTCATATTTACAGTGCAAAGAGCACGTTTGTATGAGAATGAATTACCAGGAATAGGGAGATTTATGGAATCTTGTCACTGCCATCATGACGTTTGTTGAAATGATGCAAAGAGGAAGTGAGTTTGTGATTCGGAGGTTTGTGTAACGGTAGCCCACTGAACACCTTGACTGGTTAAGTGTGAATCCACAACAACAGCAAAGCAGTCAGCCAAAGTTGCTCCAATGATTTTGCTCTGTGAACAGAAGCACAATGCTGCAGGAACGACAACAGTCCTGGTGTGAAAATGTATTGTTGAATATATGGTTCAAATGAGGAGAAGGATGCAACATAACAGCAATTATAAAAAAGACAGCAGAAGCAACAAGTTAGTAATTAAATGTGTGTGGTTTTGCACATAGTCAATACTGCACCTTGAAGAAGCTAGAAAATGTTGCAGCGTCTATCATACAGGATTATTTATTAATTTGGTTTAACTATTTTCATATCTTGTTGTAATCTGTATCAGTTAAACACTTTAAGGGGTTAGTGTTCGATTGACGATTTATATTAATCTTTCCTTAAGCCCATTTTGACTGCACAGTAAAACTAGCCCAGAAAAGTAAAATGTAAAAGAAAAAAAAATCTAGTGTGAAATGTATTTAATTTCACTTTCATAATTTATTAAATTTAAAATGATGAAAATAATGCTTTAAAATGATATTGGATGTATTATAATTGTATTCACTTAATTAGATTTATTCTAAATTGGAATGGAAATTAAAAAAACAATAACAAGGAAAAAATTGTGTAAATAATAATATTATATCACACTAATTTAACCTTGATAAAACCACAGTTATATGTATTTAACTATTAAGATTTTTTCCTACATTTTTATATTCTTTCTAACTGAATCAGAAACATAAAAGAGTTCAAACAGCAGGGCTGTGGAGACAAAAACATTGAGATGAAGACATTTAACTATACACAATAATCCAATATTATTTTCATTATAAATCAACAAGATTGGGAGGTCAGTGCCACTGCGGCAAGAGAAAACTTAATAAAAAAACAACTTGTCCTCATTTTTTCTTCTCCTCACTTCTACTGTTGTAGTGGATACAGCTGTAAACCAGCTTGTACACTTATTTTTTCGACATTTTTTTTCAATGGAGCCTGTTACTGTTCTGTCCACTGAAGCAAGGACAAAACTGCGAAAGTGAAAACCATGTTCCAAGCTGCTGACAGTCACTGTTGAGAGATCATGCCATTAAAGTGGAAAATAATATGCCTTCTCGTTCAAAAAGTGAAATAGAAACTGACAGGTAATGGGATATGGTAGAGAGGTACAGTATTTCGGGATTGGAAACAATTCAACCTGATGTCGGAGGAGAACTCAAGACTGTAGATGTAGCAAAATTCACACTATTTTTCTCTTACTTTGAGGTTGAGGAGTAGGAGGAAAAGATGTGAACTGCTGACATTAAATTGTTGGATTGTTCCCTAGTCGGGCATTTTTGTGGCTGACCTTGGATTGGACCCCAAGGCACAATCTCTGGGACTAGCTGTGAAGCCAAGACACAGGGCTGAGAAGAGTTGAGTTCAGTGCTAAGAAGCCATATTATTTTTGACCTTGTTATTTCGGACCATCCTGCTAGAGGGGTCATCACAGAATGCCTCACTGATGATGTAATAGGTGGAAAGTTGTCTGCCTGCCACATCGTCGCTTGGCCCCCAGCCTGCTAAGCCCCGAGCTGAATCTGAGATGGAGAAAATCCCTTACTAATAGCTGTTTATGAGTGGCTGAGTCAACTTAATAAATGCTTACTTCTGGCCAAAAGCAAGTGACAACCCAACAAAGCAAGAAATGATCCAGTGCTACCTGTTTGTTTTGGACTGTGTGGTCCAAAAATGCAGGCCTGGGGCGTCGTCTCCTGTGTTCTGGACCAGGTGTAGCTGAGAAACAGCAACGCTCAGAAATATGTGGCTCGAGCCAAAATCAACTCTGCCGCTGCTCCTCCCCATCCTCGGGCCTTTCCCTCGTCCCCATCAGGCCCCCGGGGCGGCCCAGCACAAAGGCCACCCCAGTTGCTCTGGAGATGTGCAGACATAGCATTGTGATTAAGGGAACAGAGATCAGGACACGCAACTGGTGTGCATTTAGAGCATAGCGGCGCCATTTGACTAGGAGGCATTTAGTCATACTTAGTCTGAAAAATGTAATAATATAAACAAAGCGCTCTGGTTTGAATTCTCTGCTCTGAAATTGGATCGTTTGCATTTTTTCTGCATAATCTTAATGAAACTGGTCACAAATGACAGTATGTGGGTTACACACACAAATATACAAACAAACAGATATTTATGGCTCTATGTGGGTGGCTGAGATACTTTTTAGAACTGTTTCGGACTTAATATGAATAATCTCGATTAATCAGCCTTAAAGGCGCAATGTGGAGGATTTTCCTGACAAACAATGTGTGGACAAAGACAAAAACAATCCCTATCGATCATCACTTCGATGAGTTTGGTGGTGTCTGTATCTTCAGAGACCCCGTCCTCTGCCTGTATTTTCTTTCTTTTTGTTTTGTTTGGGATGTTTCCGGGCATCAGCCTTTGGCAACTGGTTGGGATGCCCCCAGCCAAGGCATGCAGAGTGTGAAGGCTGTGTAGGCGCCAGATCGTAAGCACAAATCCAAGAGGAAGCTGCAGAAATGGCGGCGACAGCACCATTACAACACATATAAAGGGAGGCGAAACGCCAAATGGACAAACATGGCTCCCAAGCCAGAGTGAATCTTTTGGTGTCATTGTGCCGGGAGGAGGAGTGAATGTTGTGTTTACAAACCACAACAGAGAAATCCTACTGATTGTGCCTTTAACGATTGACATTGAGCAGCAAATAGATACCTTCGGGGTTGTGGCTGGACAAAAACAAGTCGTTAAGGCAACAAAGACCTTTTCTAATCTCTCCTCCACATCCCTTGGAGTCTCACTGACCCCTTCAACATCACGCCCACTTTTACCATCATCTGCTCGCCAGCCTATAAATGCCACCAACCGCCACATCTTGTTTACCATCTCTCCTCTGAATGCAAGATGTCACAGCTGTTGTCTCCCTTTCTCTCAATAAATGCTGTTTAATACAGCATCATTAACTTTGATTGGGGTTAGGCTTATTATTCCCCAACACTTGTGAAGGGGACTGTTTATTTTTATCTCTGCTATAATTTTGTCAGCCAAGCTATCCATTCCCATCCCATGCTCCATCAGACATCTCAGTATCAGCCCAGCCACTTGGATCAGACACACCTCATACATCTCAATGCCAAGGTCCATTATCCTGACATGGAAATGCAAGTACTTAAATGTAACAAGGCTATAGAATGTACATAATATCTTCTCACCGAGCAGCAGAGTGGCATTATTGGTGTGTAGAAGAGGAGAGGGGAGTAGGGGAAGTGAAACCTCTCATATGGTTCTTGGTGTGTCTAACCAAGGCAATTACATTCAATCTAACGCGGACTGTTTCCTCTTTGCCGGTGCTTGTGAACAGGCAGCAGTCCTCCCGCAGCCCATTCTGCTTTAATTAATAGGGGACATGTGCGGCTCTTGCGTCACTTTGTGAGATAATTAAAGAAAAAGAGCAAATAGGTATGCAGCAAAGGAGTGTTTTTTGCTGTCATAAAATAATTCACATTGAGCATAACCGTCCTTCCCATAATGGAGACTTTATTAGATCACATTATGGACAAATTGACAGCACGTGTTGGGTACTCAAACCACCCGTCTCCCCGCAAGTACCACCGTATTCTTACGATCATTGTCTGTGGAGCCGACACAAAAGAAAAATGGCAAGGCAACATAAACACATCAACATCAGCTGCTGGTGCTTCAGGCAGAGCTTGAATTAGAAGCAGAAAACCTCAATAGCATGCCTCATGTGAGTCATGATCAATGCCACAGAGAAATCCAATCAAGTGCAGGATTTTGCTCAAAGTCAACCTAGGTCAAAGAAAATACTGTCAATACTAGTCATTTTTCCAGGGTGGAATAGTTTAGATATTGAGTTTTTCTTATTGAATTTCATATCCAGGAGGGAGGATCAGGCTTTTCTGGACCAGAATCAGTAATACCACGCAGTAACCGTTGACCAGGAAGGACGACTTGAAAAGAAAAGGACATTGGAATCATCTGCCTGAGACTCATTATGGGTTCTAATGACTTTACACTGGAAACAATTGCCCTTAGTTTCTCTGGTGGCAGTTCCAGCTCGCCTTTTTTTAATAGGCAGGATATGAGAGATTATCCAGGGGTATGTTTTTAATAAGACATGAAAAGCAGAGAAGAAACATGCTGGTTCGTTTCTTGTTTCTTTTCTTGACTATTTCCTTTTAACAATTGCACCCTGCTGTAATACTTGGGATGAACTCCCTTTCTTCATTGCGCCTTTGCTTTTTTAGGACAAAAGAATTAGCATAAAAACACCATATTTAACTACATCATTGTGTGAATCCATAAAATAAGAGATGACTGGCTTCCAAAAACAACCTTTCTTTTATTTCAGTGACATAAATGGTACAAAGCAACGGTCCAGTCTTGGATTGAATCAGAACATCTGTTTTGCCGACTATGGGAACATACTTCATTTTTCCATCAAAACATCCACTTATTGACATTTGGAACATTTGCGATGCAGCTACAAATTTGTTTTGTTGTTGTTTGCCTAAAAATCTCCCAAGATGTGATATGAATTTCCCCAACCCTTGTTCTATTGTTTCATTCATATCAAATACAAAATGACTCAGGAGCATGCAAGACCACACAAACTAAATCCCCCCTACCCAGTTCCTGTTCCACACTGGGAAGGCAATTGCAAACATCCAATGTAAACAGATAGGGCTGATAGTAATTGAATTGAGCTGAACTGACACAGACCATGACAGGACGTGTTTCCTAGTGGTGGCGCTGAGCCTGATGTTCCCCCTCCACTTCCACTGCTGCATCTCCAGATCTGCTGGGATACTCGGAAAGGAGCAGCAGAGGAGCAGAAAGTGTGAGGTGTGTGAGGTGAAGAGAGCTGGTGGGGGTGAGGGGGACACAGCAGGAAACGTTTGTCCTTTTGTTCAAGCTGTTTTCTTTCACTGTTTGTAGTTATACCTCGGAAACGTAATGCACTGAAATTCATACATAACCCATGTGATCGCGAGCCAGGAGGTGCAGCTTGTTATGACCGATATTGCCGTTTGGTGGCGACCTTTAGCATCTGTCTTGAGAAAGTCTTGCTTAAAGGTGCTAAAAGGGTCAAACAAACACTGGACTGCAACCAAATAGTACATAAATACGTCACCAATTATGCTACATCACCTAATGTAACTCCACCCAGTAGATACACGCAAAAGTAGTGATTTTAACCCAAACCCTAATCTAAACCTTATTAAGTAGTTTTGTTACCGAAAGCTAACCATGTACTTAAAAGAGCTTGAAAACTTTACATGTGAATTTACAAGAATAAACCAGGTTTTTACAAAATTGAACGTTGGCCCTTAACAGAGAACTTATAGTTCTAAATATAGTTGGGGAAAATATATTTTAGCATAATCTTGACTAAAACAAGTACACTACAATCACATATAGCTGTATAGATACCGTCACTTCATTGACCATTAATTAGGGTTATCATGATGCAAGCTACCACAAATGTGAGGCTGTTTTTTTCTGCCTATTTGCAACCCCATTCACACCCCATTCCCTGTCAAGCTGGACGTGTGTAGTGTAGTTATCTGCTATATATTCTTGTCTTGATCTCACGAGCATAACCTTATTGTCCAGCTGGTTTCAGCTAACACATTGGTTGGCTCTGGGTGCTCGTAAATAGGCGCCCCGAGCGCCAGAACGCTGTTGGAATATGAAGTTGTGATATTCAGAGCTCCACACTTTAATGTTACTGTGGGCTCTCTGTCTGAGGAGCTGGAACAGCAGCACTGATACAGCTGAAACCGAAGGTAACTACCATTAGCTTGGAGCATACAAAAGCAAAATGTCATGGCAGCTGAGTGTCTGAAGTTTCTTTTGTTTAAATCTTTTTCTATATGTATCCAATCTAGTAGTATAAATGTATGGGTATGATGAATCTATTTTTTGTTGCTTAAATTTTTGCTCAAATTATATTGGAAAAAGCTGAAGAAAATGAAGGGAAAAAAACAGCAATTGTGAGACCCTTTTACAACAGTAAATAAAACGGTCATATTTTACAAGGTATCATAGGAACTGTTCATGAGAATGTGTTGCTTGTTGCAGTTTGTGTGGTTTTACTGTAAAAAAGTGACGAGATGTGGTTAGATGAGGACATGGAGGAGGGAGGAGGAAAAGGAAGAGATGTGGGGAATGAAGCCAGTTGGACAAAAGGGAAAGGAGAGACAGAGAATGAAGATAGACACACTAAGACTAAAAACGAGCCAAACATGGACATTTCAATTTTCTCCTCTCAAACATGATACCCTTTCTAGATATTAGTGTAAACAACACATGTATTATTTTTTTTGTTTATTAAATCACATCCCAGTGTATGCATATTGTATTAAATCTGAATATATCACTGTTGCCATGAGAAGTAAATGTTACATCATTTGCTTGAGAGCACTGTTGGAATTGTGGCATCCGAGCAGCTTGTCTGAGCCTGTGTTTGCAGGGAGCACAGGAAGACACATATGATAATCAGAATATCTTTTGGAGAAATGAAGTTAAAGAAACAAATGCAACCTTCCTGCTGTCAGTTTATATTGGTATCATGTGGCTTGAATTCTAGTGAATATCATTTGGAATGATGATATGAGCAGAAAGTCGGAGTTGAGCGTGAAGATCTGCAATGTGAATATATCCAGAGAGCAGGAGAGACAAAGATAAATGGGCGAAGGAGAGTGTCAGAGCATGAGAACGATGTGAGAAAATGAGAAATGGAGATTGAAAGAAGGAGGGAAGGAATTAGTGAAAGATTCAGGAGTGAAAGGGAGAGAGATGCAGAGAGAGAGGAGCAGGGGAGAGGAAGAGAGAGGGAGACTTGGGGGGAACGAGGGGGAAAATTGAGAGGCTGCGTAGCACTTTCCTCTGCAAGCTGACAGGGCTTGACGCTCAACTAACAGGGCTGTTTTGACAGGTGTCAGATGGTCCATATTACTATTTCACCGCCGGGCCCTTGGGACCCTGCATCACGGGCCACAACAGGACTGGCCAAGCTGGAAAAAAAAATAAAGAAAAGTGGCATGGCAGGAGAGTAAAAAACACTACACTTGACTTCCTCCCTCTGCAGCTCGCTGGCTTTGCACTCTCCCACAGCCCGGGCATCTGCTGCATGTTAGCCATAGCCTACTGATGTGTGTGTGTGTGTGTGTGTGTGTGTGTGTGTGTCTGCAGGGACTGAAAAAAAATGTGGAATCACAGCAAAGGTGTGTGCGAACAACGTGTCAGATGGACAGGATAAGATGCATACCAATCATTTTTCACGCTTCCTTGGAGATGATTTAGGATGAAACAGTCAGATGAAGAAAATCAAATCCATCTTCATCCAACAACAATTTATCAATGTTACATTCCTCACCCGACATGCACTAAGCAGATGAAGGGGGGGGATCGCTACCAGATTGCGACTGTATGCAGGGAGAACAAATCACATCATCCCTGCGAGGGGTTAAGTTGTGACACCAGAGGGTTTCTTTAATGTGGTTAGAAACATCTCACCAGGCAATAAAAAATATCGATCTCACTCTTTTTCACACTGGAATCCATTATCTGCGCATGAAGTGCTTGCCAAAAAATGTGAGCAAAAGGTTGCCTGATTTGATTATCTCCTGTGACTTTGTGCACCCATTGATTTACATCAAGGCTCAAACTCTTTCAGGGCACTGCAGAGCATTTATTTATTAATATTTCAATGCTTTTCTATTGTTAAATAATGTAACACTCTTTGACAGTGATTTTAGCATTCCTGAGCTAGCATTCCTCACCGCTGCTGCCTAGACAAATAGCAATATTTCAAAACCCCTTCAGCTTTAAAAGTGTTTCAAACCACTTGAGCTATCTGACAACTCCCAAATGCACGCAGCCATAATTTGCAACGAGTTTGTAATTGTCCCCTGTTAAGTGTTTCAGGCGGAATACTGTGGCTGCGGCTTCCAGCTGAATTGTTGCAAGTACTTGGGGCATGTTTTATAGTTACCGCATGAAACAAGAGAGTCCCCACTCGCCTGATGCAATGGGACTCAGAGGGTGGATCTGATGCTGCCTCTCGTTGTTGAACAAAGGCTCAGCGTGACCAAAGGAATGGTATGGTTTGGGTTGTCAATTTAAAAACAAATGCATGAGGAGGGTCGCCTGCATGGGATTAACCATAACAGATTCTACAAAGATCAAGAGAGCGTCTTTCATTTGTGCAGCAATTCCTATTGAAATACACTGAGACCAAGACACTACAGACACTAACTTGACATTCAAAGGGCAAAAAATGTATAACATTTTTTTTTTTAAAAAGGTGTTGATTGTCTGCTGATTTACATACATTTACTCTAAAACACTTCACACAAATCTGTCTTTGCAATTGTTTGAACCTCTTCTCCAAATGACTATAACAGAGTAATAAAAAGAGGTCAGAAAATAGAGCAAATGTACATCCCAGTTGCTCAA
This sequence comes from Serranus cabrilla, assembly GCA_903364295.1. NCBI lineage: Eukaryota > Metazoa > Chordata > Actinopteri > Perciformes > Serranidae > Serranus > Serranus cabrilla. Next base: position 567,216 of record CAFUXE010000546.1, on the reverse strand, counting down.
AATTCAACATGCTTTTTTCATATGTTTATAAGAAAAGCAGAAAATGTCCATATCCAAGGCTAAAAACAGCATTTTCCGCCATTTTTGTATTACAAATCACCCTAATAATGAACCAATTATCAAAATAGTCAATCTATTTAAAACACATTTTTTATCTGTTTACTGTTATGGGTGGACGATATGACACAAAGACATTTCAGAGTCAGTAGGGCAATAAAATGAAAACAGTAATTATGTTGATATAATTTTCCTTGATAAAAATATCACATATGTTCAGTTAATGTTAGATATAATCGAACCACCCATACACCAGGAATCTTGTTTTTGAATCTATCTCAGATTTGTAAAACGCTCCACTGTTTGGCAGCAGTTTATCACTTTCTAACAATCATTTAAAACACAGTTTCTATTGTGATAACATTTTAACCGGCCCAGGTGTTAGGTATTGTAGAAGTCACAGGAGAGTTGGCAATCACCAGTCAAATATCGAATAAGCACTTCTGAATTTCTTCAACATTTAACACAAAACACAAGGCCGATTCCATCACGCACTCCAAGAAAAACAAAGAATTTGCAGATAGAGCTGCAAGGCTGTCGAAGGATTTTTGTTCACCTTGGAAGGATGGTAACATTTGTCTATATCTTTTGTTCCCTTCAGCAAATTTCAGAGCAAACATACAAATGAATGACGTGCACTTTACCCTGACCCCTGAACCTATTGAACAAACCACACAGGAACACACATTTACCTCGTGCACATATGTCAAATCCCATAAATATGCAATGATAAAGTAATCTGGTAAATCTGTAAAGCACTTTACAAGATTGAGCTACCAATGAAAAGTCCTTCAACCAGCATGATGTCATAGTGACCGTCCTAAAGCACTTTTATTTTTCTTTGTCTCTTTCTCCTCCTCACCCACTCCTCCTCTTGGCTCCCACTGATCACCAATAACAAGATAAAAAGGGCACAGGTTGGCCCATCTGTCAATCAACCAAATTGAAGGTTGAGCTAAAGATTCCCTAAGCTCCAATCACCCCTCTACCGTTTTCCCCCCATCCTACCAGAGTGAAACCTCAGAACTGCAGCCATATTGCAGGGAAATATTGTGTCATATTCTGAAATAACTGAGAACTATGGCTTGCTTGTGTTTAGTCTCAAGTCACAATTTACTGTATATCTCCCTCCTGAGTCCAAATGGTCCGAATGTGTTGGGGGAAAAACGGGAGAAAGGATAATAAAAAGCTCCTGAACCTTGCCTGTCCCATTTCATTGTCTTTCAATCCGACACAAGTGCTCTTTTCACAAAGAGTCTGATTCAGTTCCCCCTGAGTATGTTAAAACAGGAGGCCTTTTTCAGGGTTTTATGGGGTGTCCTGTTTTTCCAACGTACCTCCAGTGATTTAGGTAATATGCCTGAAATAAAGAGTTCTGAAGGGTAAGAGGCAACTCAAGTTTTACAGTGCCCTCACTTAAATGAAAATAAAAACAATGTGAAATGGACGAATGGCAGACTTGAAAATAAGCTCCCGGGAGCGGACTTTATTGTAACGGCACTGAAGGGGCCCGCTATCCCCGGCCCTATTTTCAGTACACCCTGCTCTGGCTTTCCGGTGTCTCAAGCTGCACTTTGACATCACACTCGCATAACTTTCTAATTAAACCACGGTTCTGTACCGAGGATCTCATCTCCACTGAAATGTGGAGTACGGATAAGGCGCCGCAGCGTGCGAGGGACCGAAGAGGGTGAGAATTTATGGGAGGCTGGGTGAGGCGGGCTGGTTCTCCGAAGGCTCTGGCAGTCTCGCAGCGCCTCGACCTTCCAAGTTAAATACTCTGGTCGAGTTTCCTGAGCGTTCAGATCTGTCTGTGGTCCAATCACGTCAGCTAAAAGTGCACACAAAGAGGCTATTTATGTCCACTAGAAATAGCTTTTTCTTCATGCTGTCTTCATTCATTCATCCTGTTGGACCCATATATATCTTACTTCTAAACACTTTGCTCTAATCTAACATTTTGGCATTATAAAAGTGCTTTTATTGCCGTTGTTGTTGCACATAAATATCCACATATCTGAGTAGTTTGGACTGATTTTCAGTTTTGGAATCCCTACAATTCCAAGCAGAGAGTCTCTTCACACAAAACATGAATAAAAGAAAAACGTTTAACATTCACAGCTCAGCGCTAGAAAGGACTAACTTTAACTCACTGTCCAAATATTTAACTTTAATCAGCATGTACTGTATTTTCAACTAATCTTTGCTTGTTTGTTGGCTTTAATACTTAAGTTTCGGTTCCATTTATTGGTTCATTTACTTTAACTCAGTGTTTTTATCTACTTTTATATCCTCACTGTGTCAGGGGTTGATAACATAAAAGAGAGTAGAATTACTAATCTGGCAGGTACAATTTCCACCAAGTCTCATATATCTCAGTATAGAGCCGGTGCCTTTGTTCAGCTGACATTTTACGCTCTGTATATGTTTTACGTTGTTGTCTTTTACAAATTAGACCTGTAGAATGGGTGATTTGTTGCAGGAGCTCACACCAGCAGCTGGAGGAATTAAATAGGTTCCCTGGCGCTCTTCCAGCCCTTTTACAGGGCTCGTTTTGCCATTCCAAGTGTACAGTTTACTGTGTTTAATGATGCTCTGTATTTTTACTGAATCCTCATTTCCCAGCGCCGGATAATGAGAAAGATCGAGACCAAAGCTAAAGCCAATGGAGGTGGTGATGAAAAGAGTTTGTGGCTGTGTTGCACATGCTGTAAAAGAAGAAAAGAGCACTTTGTATGTGTGTGTGTGTGTGTGTCTGCGTGTGCGCGTGCGCGTGCATGTGCATGTGCATGTGTGTGGTGGGATTAGGCCAATATATCAGGCTGAGATTGTCCTTTCAATAAAATTGGAAAATGGCGAGTCAGTATTGACTTAAACTGATAAGAATATAAGTTTAACCAGCAGCTTCAGAGGTCAAAGTCGGTAAAACCTGCATAACGACCTGCATCGTTCAGTTTCATGAACCAACTAACCCACCGGAGAAATTCTGCACCAAGATATTATTGCTTTTAAACAGAATGGACATTTTTGGAAAAAGGGCATGCGAGTCCCTGTCTGTCTTCCCAATATGTGGCGTTGTCACAGAAGCATAATGACCATCTGCTGGTTCCACCTCATGCTACTCTATTAGCTCTGACCCCAAAACTCAAAAGCAATGTTTTTTTTCCAGATATCATGATCTGTTTAGTCAAGATAATCCACAGAATTTACTGTGAGCAGTTTCATGTTGGAACTATTGTCTTTTTACCAAACTACACCTGCCAATCATTCATGCATTGGGAATGCACCAAACCGGTTTATTATTCAGGAAAGCACAAATAATGTGATGGAGATGCTTTACTATTACTATTCAGGGGAAATAAAATTCTGAGTGTTAGCATATCAGTTTGGTATGCAAAGGAAATTTTCAGGCTGTTCAGACGACCTAGCTATAGTGATTATGATGGTAGCAAAGCAGTGTGCCAGGTAACAGAATAAAGAGCAATAAAGTCCACAAAGGGAGGGGGTATCCGTTTGTTAACACGAAGTATGGTAGGAGGATGTAGAAATATTGTTAAACGTTAATTATATGCCAATATGATACCAAAATACTGATCAGTTTGATGCAAATGAAATAGCAAAAATTACATTGCCAATGAAAACACAAAATCTACCACATTAAGTGTGATTTCCAATATAAATCACACCCACTACTCATGTTTTTCCAAATATAACTTCAAACATCTCAAAAGGAGTACAAACGTTACATCTGTACAAATTGCCAGAATCATTATTAACTGGTGTCAGGTTAACCCTATTGCCGTGTGTTGTTAAAGTATCACAGTAAAACTGCACATATTCGAGGACTACTGGTCGAACAGCATCATATCAGCAGCTCCAGAAACTTTTGTGACTTTAACAATTAGGAGGCAGATCCGGGCTCAGGTTTTAAGCTGTCAGAAGCTGTCACTTTGTGTTCGGAGGCTCTGGACTTAAGGCCACACTGGCGGGCTGTAACTGAACATCCATACTGAGACGTGTCACAAGAATATTGACTGAAGAACAGCAGGGGGTTTTGCGACTGAGTGAAGTAAATCCAAAAGCACACACGAGTGATAATGAGGACTGGCTCACTGTTTACTGTGACTTCATCGGGCGCTGTCATCATGTGGTTGCAGAATGCAGCCTGGCCCAGATGCTTGTCTACAAACTCTCAACACATGCACACACAGTTGCACACAAATCCACGGATACGTAGAAAAGAAAAATGTTCAGACAGTGTTCCAGATCACTACACTCACTGAAAGTCCCTAACCAACATAAAGGGGGCAGACATGAAAAATGAGCTGTTTTCCACAAAAAATTAGCTGACGGCCTTTGGCTCCGTGAGCTTTGTTTTAATTTCCTGAACGTGTAATAGGCCGTGCATGAAATAAAACAACCATATGGACAGAGTCTTTCTCCTTCATATTAGATCGACGCCAGTAAATGACCCCAAACACCTCAATAAATAACGTCAGTATCACCACATAACTCCTCGCTTCTGCATTTACGGTCAATTCAATTTTAATAATTGAGTTTACCCCCATTAAACAGCTGTGGCAGCAAAGCTGACTGTATTTTCTTGTCATATTACTTGTCATACTCATAGGGTTATTAGCTTTGTCCCAATTTCTGATCAGAGAGCGAGACCACAACTAAAACTATTCAAGGTGACACGAGGGTGCACAACAGGAAAATAAAAAGGTGTTTCCTGAAGGACACAGACAATCTCGCTGTGGAACATCCGTCCATCCTCATTTGGTTTACTCTCCCTGATCTAAGGCATCACCATATTATCCCTCTTTTTATCTAAAATACCGGCTGTTATGGTTTCCAGCTGGCCCCAAGGAGCATTTGACCTTCTCCACCTCTGTCTCATTGCCACTGTTGGTACGGCCCTTTGTTCTGACTAATGTACGTTAATATTCTGGGCTGACCCACACCAGCACCACTCAGGGAGCACGCTCCTCGCTAATGTAACTAAATCCCCCCAGTTGACCCTGTCTCCTTCCATAAGGCCGGCCCTGTTCTTTCTAATGGAGGTTAAAATCCTCTCCTTTCCCACAGTTCCACCTCTTTTTAAAGTGCACCACCAAAAATAGAACAGACTTTCTTGTAGTCGCAACCAGATGTGATGCTTTAAATCCTATCTGATGGTTAGAAACAGTGAAGTGATTATTAGAGTCTCAGAATATGATGCATAGGAAATTCTCAGGATGTTTTCATCCACTGTACAGAGAAAAAGTAATGCGCTGTAATATTTATATAACCAACATAATCCTGAGCCAGGAGGCCCAGATTATTATGACACATATGGATGTTTGTTGTTAGGGGCTACCCAGCTGTACTAATTATAATAGGAGCAGAGGAAGTTAGGTGGTATAAAGAGTGATAAAGTCCACAAAGGGAGGAACATACATTTTACCCAGCAGGCTAAAATGGTTTGTTTCCCTGTGAAACCGAAGTCAGTATTGTTATTATCAGTGCATACATTTACTTTTAAAAGAACAATGTCACGTTCTATGTCAGAAGTACTTTTTTAACCAAAACCACGATGCTTTTTCCGAGTAGTTCCGCTTCACAACATTAACCACATGTTTAAAACAGCAACCGTTCCACAACATTAAACACAACGGTCATATTTCTTATTTCATGCAAGAATCTTTGCATGAAATGTTGAGAACATGCTGACATGTTAATACAAGTCCATCCTGCAGAACAAACAAACTTGTATTTATCTTAAAACATTTAACCGAACGCTCAGTCACGGATAAGGAAAATGATAGATAAAACAGCATTGACTTTCCAGTGAGAGGCGCTTGTAAAAACATGCATGTATTTGTAACATCATCCGCTACATTATTCAGAGTCGTCATGGGTCAAAACCACACTTCTAGACTTGATTCCAGCAGAAGATTTAACTCCAAGCAAGAAGTTTATCAAGTTAGTTTGGCCTTAACAAGGACAAGGTTGTTGTTCTTGGTCTACTCTTTGATTGCCTCCCTGTCCAAAAACACCCCCCATACATACAAACTAGCCTGGTAGTATCATCAGACACACACAAATCCATTAATTGACCCATTATTCAGTCCAAGCCCCTGTATGTTGAGTAAACGTCATCCGCAAGCTGTGTTATGGTTGGCCCCTAATCAAAAGAGGCTTATGCAGGCAAAACATGATATATCACCTCTCTCTCTGCATATCTTTACCTCCTTCCCAGAAAAAAATCAAGATATTCCTGACAAAAACTGCATGCTCATTATTTCTCCTCATAGCTGCGGTTGTGAAAGACAGGAGATGGCCCTGAGTTACTCTGAGCCATTAGCTACAGATGAACGAGCAGGAAAAGGATTCTGGAGGAAGATATTTTTATGCTGATGTGAAAAGTCTTTGATTGCAACAAATGTGGTTTTACATCTAAGAAGATTCCCACAATCTTTAGTGTAATGTGTCCTGTGCTCATTAAAGAAAATCATTTTGAAAAAGGTGACTATTTTCTCCACTGTCTGAGAGGATTTGCCAGTGATGGTTCACTAACCGTGCTGTACATGCGCTCCAGGTGATGTAGAGGCCATTACTGCTCTGTGTGTGATACTAATTCAATGATTTTGGAATTGGAACAATACATCCGGAGGAAATGTACAAGGAAACAGTAAAGGAGTGTGGTAATGGATCATCTGCATTAACAGCCTATAGCACCAGGATGCTGAGCGGAAAACTCTGAGAGCAAGCATCAAACACTGATGTGTAAAGGTGTGTGTGTGTGTGTGTGTCATTGTCACCGTCTTCCACTGTCTCTCACTCGAAGCACTTTTAGACATGAAAGGTTGTTAAATAAAATGGTTTCATTCCAACACGAACTACTCTGGAATTAAAAAGGGGAAATATCTTACTTTATATTACCAAAGTGATCATTTAAATCCTGACTCTGATCCTCATACAACAGTTCATCTGGTATCTTATGTAAACATATGCACTATGATTTGTATGATAGCTTACAACATATGACTTCTATTTAGAGTTGCAGAGTGTCCCACTGTTAAACATGTGGCGAACATTTTAAAATGGAACTACTTGGTTAGTTTAAGCTAATAAACTAATAAATAGCTACGTTAACTTACAAATTAATTATCATGGATTTGGGTGCTTTTTATATGACGTCACCTAACTTCCTGTTTTGCTCCCATCATGTCTACTGCAGCCACTAGAGGTCGCTGCTCAGAACCAAACATCAATAGAGGTGGAAATATGCTGCAGCTCCTGGCTGCGAAACTAATTTAGAAAAAAAAAA
>CAFUXE010000546.1:527691-552194 GCA_903364295.1 Serranus cabrilla | reverse complement strand
AAAAAAAGAAAAAGAAAGAAGGATGAGATATGCAAAGGTTCAGAATAGAGTCAGCTGAATTAAAAAAAAGGATTTAGGGGAACAAGAGGAGGTAAATCTTACTTGGCAAGCAGAGTTCTCACGCCTATAAATAGTGTATCCACCTCCAGCTTCAGCATACACACACATACACACACAACACACACACACCGACTGAGCGAGGCTGTGATCCTGAATAATAAACTCTTTGGAGACAAAGTTCTTTAAACACCATCTTAGCTCACTCGGAGTGATGGTGATGAATGTGTGTGTTTGCATAGAGTGCCCTGCAGATCTTTCGGTCATACATATTCATATGGCGTCTAATGAAATATATATGTGGCATGCATACCCAATTGCCCCTCTTGGAAGCTGCTTGTCATTATCAATAAAAGCCCAAAGGTGATGTCCCTAAAAATACAATTTAAACCACTTTTTGTCGCAGGAGGATTGAACAGAGGTTTGAATTATACATCTGTATATGCATATGTATAAATATTATTAATAAATGAAATGCAATTAAATAGGATCATAAAACATGACTGTTATGATATTCACCCATTTATTGTCATCCATGGATTTCCTTCATAGCTATATGCTGCATAACATTTTCTTGTATGGGAATATGGAAATGATGGTGCATTACTGGTGGAAAATAACTGGAATAACATTTAATTTAAAGTCCTTTTTGTAATACATATTCATGCAGACGTCATATAAATGCTTTGACGATCTTGTAGCAGTGTCAAATAAGTGCAATAATCCCTCAACTTTGCTGAAAAGAGATATTCACTTCTGACTGCTTTCTTTCTTTCTTTATCCTTTTTGTCTGTGTTAAAATGTGACATAACCAAGCAGAGAGCCACGCAGTCTTTTCTTGAATATCTCCAGCAATTTCATCAAGGTCCCCTGGCTAATGGCCAACATTCCTGATGTTACTTTCAACATTTTTTGGCATTGATTAAAGCTCAGGTATACACAATTAAACCACTTCTGTTGGCACAAGCGAAACTCAATCCTAAAGCCAACGGCCTCTCTCCCCCTGCGGTAACACCTATTAAAATAGCTCAGGCCTCCAGCAACAGAGACTGGACTCAAACACAGTCGAACCATTCTCAGGCCGGCCCCAAGGACATTGACGGGAACCCTGTATGGCAACCATAAACAAACATAGACATAACATCCACATGAGCTGACCCTGTGACCGTTCAGAAAAAAGTAAGCTTTTTGTTAATGGGTGACAATATCAGGAGCGAGCGTTCTTTAGTGCAAAAATCCAGCTCAGCAAAAGAGCTGTGACTATCAGCAGCAAATGCTTTTCACAAACACAAAGCTGTATTTTGAGGGTAAAATATGGAAATTGAGACATCAGGGTTTTATTTTCTGTAATGGCGAGGGTGGCTTTTGCCCTGAGAGATACAATATAATTTGATTTGCCATGAAAACAGGCTGCCTGTGTGTGTGTATGTGTGTGTTGGGGCAACAGCAGCCATCTGTGCTGGGAAATCAATAAAGAAGTTCTTAACTGTAACTGGAGAAATACCTGCATTTTAACAGCCTGCTGACATCACAAACTGTCAATTTTAAAAGAATCTGAAAGTCAAAAGTATCAGTTGTCAAGTTTGGTTGAGAAATTCATTAGAATTAGTGAGTAAAAACAATTCCTCTGAGTTTACCATGTTTTATCCAGTTACTTTGCTTTCACTGGGATTTTTCACCATCTAACTGTCAATTTGCAGGAATTTAACTACATGGTTTCAGTCAACGGACTCTTTCAGAGACTGTATCAGGCTCAAAGTGGCTTAAAGCTCTGTTTTCAAAATTAAAAATTAAACATAAATGTTATTATAACACTAAAACAATACAATCTAAATACCAGATAAAACCTAAATGACACTCAAACTCATCAAGTACCTAAAATATCTTGAAACTTCAACAACCAAAAGTAAAGTAAAAAGCTCATATCACCATGTACAATATGCATGGAAACGCTCTATTTATCAACAGGAAAATGTGTGAAAGCATCGACCAAATGAATAAATTTTCAAAATGGACTTTATGCAGATACACAGTCCTCAAATCAAATTGGTCGTAAGGTTCATGGACGAAGACTTGGCAGCATCGTTTGTGGCCGAGGAGAAATACGATCATGATTAATTGTTAAAATGCAACCTTTCTTTGCCAATCAGGGCAGCCTATTCATTATAAATTTAGTTCAAACCGCAGCGTCCCACTGGAGAACACAGACAGAGTTCAGATCAAGTCGCACACAGTAGCATCAGCTCACTGTCCTCATTGTTGCTACAGCTCCACTCTCTGGATTCATTACTTACTTCTCCAGTGTGTCCCCAAGGGTCACGACCCCTGAGCTTAACGTTTCCCTCCAACACATCCACCATAAAAAATCTAAAAAAAAAAACACCTACTGCAGTTATCCTGCCCTACTACACACAGTCCATCACTGAGTGCCCTTTCCTGCCATTCACATATGGCATCTTATACTATCTTACCCTTCCTTGTACAAACACACACGCAAAATCCATCAAATCGCAGGCACACACACCTGCAACTTACAAAGAAGAGTGGTAATTCTCCAACTGGAGATCCATAGTATCGAGCACTCGCACTTGATTGAACAGTGGGTGGGCAAGGATTTTTTGTTGTCCATTACCTCCTGCCCAACTGATCCAACTACTTTCTCCCCGTTTCCTCTATTATGTCAAACAACTTTGTCTCAGATCACGTCTTACTGCTACGAGCGCCTATCCAAGCACATGCCAGATATCGGATTTTGACTCATGCCTGTTATCCCGCGGAGTGAGAAGCGAGTTTATCTGACTTGCCTCCAGGGCGAATGAAGTCTGATGCCATGTTGAGGTTTGGAGAAGGGTCACAGTGGGGTCACAGAGGCGGCTGGTTCTCATTCTGCCTGTATCCTTACATGGTTAATTACCAGTGTTGTTGATGGGATCACTTTACTGCGTGTACCCGTAGTTTAGATGTCTTGACATAACAGCATAAGCCATGAGAACAGGCTGCCCTGCACTCTGGTTGTAATGTTTGCATTTAGATTTTTGAAAAATACCGTAAAAACGGAAATGAAAATGGATAGTTTATATTAGTTCTTATTTTTAATACAAATTACTGGGAATTTGTGTCAGTGGATTTGAGCGGTAATCTAATCATTGACAGTGGTTTCTGCATTGGGGAAGACTCGTCATTTTGCTTGGCTCTGGTTATGTCAGGTTAATAACAATTCTCACTTTCCCTCTCTCCCTTCTGCTCCCTCTCCTCTCTCTTTTTCTCCTCCACAGCGCCCAAAGTCAGAAATTCCTCCCGTACTTGCTCACAGGATTTATTGGACACTGGGCTTTTTCTTAGGATGTGGTTCTCAGCAGGTTTGCATTCAAAAATACTGCTGATAAGTAATGGCTCCTGTCAGGAACGTAACGCTTTTTCATTCCCTCATATGCACTGTGTTACATCTCAAGCACACCATGTTGCCACTGGCCTTTGACCTTGTATGCACACCGGGGTATCGGTAGACACACTGTGTGAAGTTCGTTCTGACCTGTGAGAAGAATATATTTCTGTTTCAACTTCTATGCAAAGAAAAATGTGTGAAAACAATTTATGTGCTGGTGAAAACTGGTTACATCTTTAGGTGCTCCGATTTCACACATCAAAGTCTGTACACAGGTTGTGGGGAGTACGACTGCATTTGTGGAGGAAAAAAAGCAGCCGTAATAAATACCTTTTTTTTTCTTTTCTTTTTTAGCAGTTTATTTATAGGGATTCATTTAAAAGTATTCTGTTTTTCTATAATATTGTTGTTTGTGTTGCTATTTGTTATTGAATAAAAAAACTTTTTAAAAAACAATCAAGGATATATATATTTCAATAATTGAACAATGCAATTTAAAAGCATAAATATAGCATACGAATGAGCTGAAAAAGTGTGGTTTACATTTACTGATAGCCTACATATAGCAAACAAAAAAACCCCCATTTGAAACAGTAATGTGCACTCAACAAACAAACAGCCCTAGAAAACCCTTGTATAAAGATGCACAAAGTCCGATAAATGGCCTCAAGTGATGTCACTTAAGGCAAGTTTGAAAATGATCTGTGAATGTGGAATTAGAGTGATAATAACTCAGCACCCAATACAAACCTGAAAATCCAACCAAACTGTCTACACTTGAGCTGCATTGTGTGTAATGTTGGTGCCATATTTTTACAAGGAGGAAGAAAGTATGGAATAAAAAAATGCAATATTTCTGAGTTTACTTCATCGACTGTGACCTTATTTTAAACTGCCCATCAGAGTCTGATACTGAAACAGGAGCGCAATACTAAATCAGCGGAGCACTATCTTTGATTGAATAACTGACTACTGGATGAACTGTAGGGAAATAATTAAAATACCAAATATTTACTGATGCAGCAGCTGCCAAGACATAGTTACACCGCTTGTCATTCATATGAATTTGTATTCAAAAATGTTTTCCAGTAAGGCAGCAGATAATCATATTTATTCTAATTGATACATGGAAACAGTCAATTAATCTGATCCACTGTTATGAACTATCATTAGGAGTGTCATTTGCAGCTGCTAAATGTGTATCATGAGTGCCTTTAATTGAACAGACTAATTAAAGTGGAGTCCTGTGGAATAAGATCTCGGCTGATAATGAGTGAGCCTCAAATAGCTCAATTAAATCATATCGACAGAGTTAGGCTCTCCTTGGCATTTACCTACGTCCTCTGGATATAGATTAATCTCTCAATTCTTTCATGTTAATGTGTTTATTTATGCGATCAAGTAACAGTTTGCTATTTGTGCTGAGAATGCAGACTGAGGCGATTTCAAAGTCTGCACGAAACATTTGCATTCAAGATGTTCCTCTATGGCGACATGTGAATCTGTACTTATTGGCCCACATTAGCTCAGCTGACACAGGCCAGCCCATGTGGTAACAGCTATGGCTAATTTACTTGTGGGTCCCTCACTTCAGAGCACTTTGTAGAACTTGTGACCCCCCCTCCCCTCTCTCTCTTCCTCACCACCACCACCATCTTCATCATGCACAAAGCCCACAGATCAACACTGCAGACAAGCCACAGGGGCTCGCACACAAACAGAGGAGTTGCTGCTTCTCTAATTAATAAACAGCAAAGCTTCAAAGCTGTGGGCTTGTCATGGAGCCGCCCACACTAAAGACCAGCATGAGTGAATTCCCATCACTGCACTTCACATAGTTAGATCATGGCAGCATGGCTTGGGAATAAATTATTACAGTACAGAACAACAAAATGAAACTGATCAAAGTCTCCTATTGATATCCATCCAAACGTCATTAAAAATAAGATGAAAAATACTTGAGAACTAAAATTTGGTTTTTATACTTTTTCTTGTTTGTGAATGTTTTATGAGTGCCTGTTGTCTGCAAAAACAGTCAATTTCATTGGTGGAAAAAGTATTCAGATCACTTACCAAAGTAAAAGTACTAAAACCACACTGTAAATTACAAAGTAAAAGTCCTGCATTCCAAACTTACTTAAGAGCAAAAGTATCAGCATCAAAATGTACTAAAAGTATCAAAAGTAAAAGTACTCATTATGCAAAATTGCCAGTTTCAGATTGTTTTATATATTCCAAATATTATTGTATTATTATTGATGCATTTATGGAAGCAGTATTTTAATTTTAGGATCATTTGAATGACTTAATATAGCCCACTGTTATACGGTTTAATAAAAATGTTGGTAATCATTGTACATTTATAATTTTAGTAAGTAAAAAAGTGAAATACTTGCCACTAAAATGTAGTGGAGTAGTAGTATGAAGTTACAAAGCACCTCACTGTTGTACTTGCAGTACTTGAGTAAATGTACTTAGTTACATTCCATCACTGCTTTCAGATAGCTCCTTACTTTTAGTTTTTTAACCACCTGAAAAAGTTGTTTTTTAATGTAAAAATGATGCTCCATGATACAGCAACACTGACTGCTGTACAAAAGTTGTTATTTATGTGACTGCATAGCAGAAATGTGAAAGGATTTCTTCTTTCCTATTAAGAAAAAAAGTGTCTCCTGTCGTTTCCACTTTGGCGCCATCATGGCTGCTCTGACAATTTATGAAAACATCCCAATCTTCCTCCTTTTGAGCCCTTCTCCTCCCTTCAGTTAAACCTGTTTTTGTGTTCAAGGTTACTTCCTAACCCCTTCTTCACATTCGGCTGCACACGTTTATACTTGCAGAACTTACAGAAAAAACATGTGTTTGCTTCTTTAACCCTTGAGGTTACAACTTCACCTGAGCTTATTCTTTAATAACAAAACACGTCTTTCCACTGAGGGCTTTAAGTTGCTACGTGCAGCACACTGAGTTAAAAGTTGTCCACTCTGTGTGTGGTTTGGACTCGTATTGTAGGCAGAAAAAAAAGTCTAAATGTTGCCTCAGGCAGTTTTTCAAAAGTAGAATGTAGCATGGGCATTCAGAGTCTGTCATCGAAGACTTGGTTGCTGTGGTGCAGTACGGGGGATGTTTTTCAGCACTAACCATAACCCTAACCCATGTACAGACAGAATCTTTCCATCAGATTGCTAACATTACTATTTTTGCTGCATGGCTTCTCTTCCTGCTATTTATGCTGACTGATAGATAATTTTTGCAGACATTTTCCATGATGTTTTGACTTGAAATGACCCAGTTCTCCTCTATTGACACAGACAGAATATCCTCCACTTCTTTTGCTCTTTTCCTGCCCATCCATCCACTAGGACAATATACTCATCAAACATATGAAAGCAGGGAAATGATGTATCCTTCTAGTGATTGGTGGCAAAGTAATGTGATACACTTTCATGTGTTTTTCTTTTTTTCCCCCATCTTTTCCGCTTTGAATGGAGAAGATTCCTCCCCATATGTCATTCTTTTGGTAAATCATCGCTGTTCTTGAAATTAGTAAAACATGCTGAGCTGATTAGAGAGTGGAAATGTTAAATTTCAGTCAGCCAAAGCAGAAATGTACCCATGTAAAAAAAAAAATAGATTATAATTACTGAGTAATATCATAAGCTCTCCTCCTATTGGCATATAGTGATCTGATTAATCAGTATTGGAAGCGACACATTTCACTCCTCCGAATCTTGTATTCGCTTCCTATCCCACCATATTAAATGCAATGATTTTCACCCTAAGGCAGCAGCCAGCACTGCATCCAAAGAATGCCATGGGAGCTGGCTAATGGCACCAACATTAAAAACAGCAGGCATCTGGCCTCCTGTGCATGGACACAAGCAGTATGCCTCAGCTTCTGTCCATTCTAACCAGCAGCGCCCCAGGCCCTTGGACTAACAATGAATATGTTAGAGGTGCTGATAGAGTCAACGTTAGGGATAATTGACCGTGCTTCTCTTCCGTTTCAGCCTATGATGAGCACGTTTTTACCACACCGGGTCATAAACGACCAATTCATCGAGGGAGATAATCGCAGTCTGGATGTGTTTATGTGTAGTTTTCCTCTATTAGCCATTGCAATTTCCATCTGTAAGCACGCACACTACAGCTCTAAAGTGGGGTAGTTTCTCACTACGAACTGTAAACACAAAAAGTAAACACAAATTCAATCGTGCATTACTTATGACTGGGATTTCCATTTGCGTCTATGGAACATAAAGATTAAATGAGTCATGTTCAATTCCTAATTGTGTCTGGGTTCAGGGGAGCATCACACAAAAAGCATGTGGCGATAAGCAGTGTAGTATATCTTAAGCCTGGTGATTGGCTTGTTTTACTGGGTTGTGGGCTGAGCTTTTTTCACAGCTGTAACATCAGCACCAACTCACGTCTGCACTGTGTTGGAGACACTTGTTTACAATCCCCAAGAAAGTCTTAGAAAGTCTGTGAACAGGGTTTTGCCAAAGTGGGGGTGGTGAGAAAAAGAGATATGCTGTAATGGAGGGGAAAAAAGCAGAAGAAGGGCAGGGGAAAGGAACAGATGGTGAGAGAATGAGAGAGACAGAAACCAAGAGAAAGGAATGACAAAAGGAGGAGGAATGAAATAGTTGGGACATAGAGACATGAAGATGGGGTGCAGCAGAATCAAAAAATGCAGAAGAAATTTGATGAATTGTAGTAGAAGAAAAAATTGAAGCTCAACAAAATGAGAATGACAGACAATAAGGGAGAAAAACGACTATGTGGCCAACTGCCGGCAGTTCCAAATGTCTCACCAGATGTTCCCAGATGCAAACTCTGCTCCTCCAAGATGACTCCACATTAACCTGACTTTATTGTTACAGATGTGGTTCTATTGGCTGCACCCCTGATTTACACCCAGACCGGCCTCTCCTCCCAGGACCCCTTCAAACCAAACGCCCCAGCAGGGAGGAGGGAGAAGCAGTAGAAGTAGCAAGCTGGGCGTAGCGGAGAGAGATTGCAAGGGAAACAGGCACCATACTGCGCCATATAATGACCCTATTCCAGGCATCTGGCCTTGGGAGGGAAGTTGCATGTTTCTCTGACTGGCAGAGTAACCCAGAACTTGCTCTCTCCACCCTCTGGATTTAGTCACCTCCTCATTCCTCTTCACTCTGTGTCGCTGTTTCCTCTCAGCTCACAACAAGCTGTGGAAAATGCTGGCAAGAGACAAAAAGACACTGCTTTAATCAAAACCAACACAAGGCCTTGGCTGGAGAGCATAGGGAGCGATAGAGAGAGGGGAAAGGACCAAGCCTCAGTTGAGTTGTTTTCGCCTTGAGCACAAATTGCCTTAGAAACCCAATGACTCTATGAAGGCGACAAGAAGGCAGGAATACATGTGGCTCAAGGAGAACGAGCAGAACCAGAATTGAGGATGTCATAACCCCCCAGTGTGCAGAACGGCGGTGCTGATGAATACAACTTTGAGGGTGACAGTGTCTGGAAATTGAAACCATAAAACAATGGCTGCAATCATAAGCAGCCATGACCAATTTTGAGGAAAATTCATATTCATTCCTCTTCTGCAGACTTTTATTCACATCATCTGTGTATCTCTGAGCCAAGTTAAGTGAATGGAATTTGTGACCAAAACTCAGGCTTTGAAGCTTTGGCTGTATGCGTATGGTTCTTAGCAGAATTAATGTGATATGCTAGTTTTATCAATCACTTTATCGTATCAGAAGTGCATAACACTGGCCGACCAACGTAAGGATCTTTCCTAACCACAGGTACATGAAACAAGCTGTAAACCTCCGGGACGGGAGTTACCCAGTAGTCCTCTGCTCGCCACTGAGCAGCTGCACAGACACAATTGGGAATAAGTGCCTTGCTTGAGGACAGTAATTGCTGAGGGAGGGAAGAGTATTCTTCTTAAACACTAGCTAACAAGTTTCTTTGCTGCTGTGGGGATCTGGGACAGATTTATGGGCCAGCATTACCCTCAAGGTTTTGGAAGCAGGTTTGTGACCGGAAGAATGGTGGTTTACATCCCAAGACTGGAGGAGAAAACTATGGGTGGAGAGCATGAATGAGTAAGGACATTAAATATACTGGTCTGAAAAATGAAATCGACATGAGAAAATTCTCTTGTAGCAGAACTATTTGGCATGGTGTGTTTCCTGTTTACATGTAAGTACAAAGCAGTTTCTGAATGCAAATGATGTTGAACATCACACAGAATAAATGAAGAAATTTTCTGCAATGGCATCGAACCTAAATGGTAGAACGTTTGCACCATGACTAAAAAGACGTGGTTAAAAGAGGATACTAGCTGTTTTTATTATTTTAACGTTATTAAATGAAGAAATCTGATCCAGGACAGGACAGAAATGGATCTTCAGGAGTTTGGTTCAATTGGGCAAGTTATGCAAACTTAATGCAAATGCAAATTAATGAAATTACTGTAATGCACACAGCAAGACACTGACAGTGATCAGTAATGCAAGTAAAATGTTTACTATGTCAGAACATAAAGGCATTTCCAAATCCCATTTAGCACATCAACTCAAGGGAAAATCAAAACAATAGCACTTCTTGCATCTTGGTCACCTGACCTAAATCATAGAAAGTACTACTATCACAAGAGATATCTAGCCATGCAGATAGTTTGTTTTACTGAGGTATAGAGTTATATGCTGCCACCCCGATACAAATGAGGTAAATTGAATTCCTTCTGTGGTGCCCTGAATAAGCTCTGAGTAATTACATTTGAAAAAACTCAACATGTCTTTCCAAAAACATGGTTTTCTTCTTTGGTAAAACAATAAAAAAAGTTAGAAAGTACATTTATTTTCAAATAAATGTGCTTAAACGGAGGTACTGTACTGAGAAACTCATGGTTTATTAAAAGAAAACCATTTAGGCAGGAGGAAATTTGAAGTGACTGGTAACTTTAACATCTAGTAGCCAATTTGACTTATGACCCAAAAGTTAATTTCAAGCCCCGATCATACTGACACTGTTGATCATTTGCAGGTGATGTTGTATTGAGGGTAGTGAACAAATTGTGCAAAAACGGTCAATTGTAGCCAGCCAGCTTGTGCGCACTGGAGCAATCGAAGCCAAATGTTGTGCTTTGTTGTGGTCACAAATTCATCATTCTGCCTGGGCGAGCTTCTCGCTGGCCAACAGTGAGTAGTTGTGCTGGGCAGCTCCAAGGTGTGAATGTGGAAGAGGAAAAGAACAAATGAGCTCAGTTTACTTTCACTGGATTATTAACAGTGAGAGGAAAATGGTTTAAAAATGTGGTTGGAACCGTGAATGGACTTCCCATACTGTCTCGTGATGTGTTTTTCCAAATGCCGTAATAAAGCCCAAATGTTTGAGTAAAGCATGTCCATAAAAATTTATCGTCTGTTAAATTTGAAATTTATCTTCTTTTTTACTTTTGCCTGAGACCAAACAAATTTGATGCAATGACCCGGAGCAGGAGCTGCAGTTTACCAAATTTATAAGTCTTATATTACAATATTAGTTATAGAAGAGCAGTAAATTCAAGAGCACAAATAAAACCAATTACTAACATGTCTCCCAGTCATTAACCGATGCGACGCCAAAGCACTAACACATGTTGTTCCTCTTGGCCTCGCTGCTTCGCTACTGACCACGAGCAACTGCAGCCTCAGTATCAGAGAAGAAGTGCGTTCTTGTGTGTGTTTGTGCTGCATCTGCCGGGTCTTCTCTGCTCATCCCCTTCTCTTCATGTTCCCCTTCTTTCCTCCGTCTCTCATTCTCTCCTGCCTCCATCTCTCCATCGCAGCCTGGGGCTCCTTCTAATCGTCCTCTGCTGTGCTGATTGGACTTTTCATTAGTCAACTCCCGAAGGCTCAGCGTGACCTCCTGTAGGTCACTGCCTACTGATTATACTCTCTCTCTCTTTCTTCTACTTCTTCTTCTTCTTAAATCAACTCCTTGAAGAACGGATGGTATGACACCAACATGATGTATCCCGTTGGATCCGAAAACCAATCTTCGTCTGACAGGTTGAGGGGGGGTCACCATACTGGAGCACTTTTAAAGTACTATAAATATACTTTTGAGTATACCTTGTTTTTATTGTTTGTGGGTTGGCAGTTGGAAGGAAGGTTACGAGGTTTTCCGGCGTGCAGCACTGTATGCACTGAACAAATGTTTACCTTGTGCACAGTTGCAGTTGTAAAACCATAGAATGCCATGAAATACTATGAGGAAAAAGAGAAAAAAGTCTGTCTCTAGCATGTCGGCTGCTGCTTCGGATGGTTAGAGCTGTCTCTGCATATTTGTTGCTTGACGCAAAGACCTTATTGGATCTTAAGCATTACCTACCGCCCATGACATGTCCTTGGTAGTCAACAAACCACCTATAACTCAGTCGCTGAAGGGATTTTAATGATGCGGCTATGCCACAGGCTGCCAGCACTGCTTACAAATCTGATGGTTGTGTCTAAGATGTGTACTGGACTAGGAGAGGCGTGTGTGTGTGTATTGCGGGGTAGACATGTTTTTGCCATCTGACTAACCATGACCTTGTCCAAATGAAGCCATAAGCCCCCTCCCCTTTCAGACATGCATACACACATGCACGGTCTCATCTCTGCCCCCCCAACCCCTGGCACGCTCCAAAAGCTGGAACAGATTACTCCCCTGTGTGCTTGTTCTGACTCTGATTGCTGCTACATCCAGATAGGCTTTCAAGTGGCCTCCTGTGTGCGCAGTGCCCCATGGGATATAGCCCCGGCGCACTACACATGGGGACTATTACCCGAGCCAGCGGAGGCCTGCATGCGGCGCGTCGCCCCCTCCAGATTGGGCCGACGTGGCCCTCATCCTCTCCACAACCCTCTAAACACCCATTTCCACCCCCAATCATTACAGTTAATCACAGTGATAGCTCCGTCCATGGTCCCTCTCTGGAGTGGAGTGGTCACTCTACTCTATCAGCCCAGCGTGCACGACGTCGCTATTCGCCGACAAGCATCACCGGCTGAGCTCTAGAGTGCAGTCAGTGGGTTTCGGCTCCAACTGCACACATAAACACACAGCCATTTGCAAAAATTTCCTGCGACCGCAAGACAAAAGCTGGGAAGCTGCCACGGACTTCAACGGCAGCATATGAAGCAGTATCAGCTGCTGTAAGTCATGTCAAGACTGAGAGGGAAAATGTCTCTGTGCTCGGTAAACTTTGCGGCGAGGCCTTTATTGTCTGCACAGCCTGTTTCAACAAAAGGTGTTCTCCACGGAGAATAAGCCAGATTTATTAAAGGAGAAACTGCAGGACTGCGAGGCAGCGATAACCCACACTGAAGAAGTTATTCTTCATTCCTCTTTGTGAGTTGTGCATCTGTGAGATTTAGAAAAGTGGAAAAGGCCTGTGTAGGATGTGTGTTTAGAGGCAAAATGTACTTTTATAGGTGGCAGTTTTGTAAACACAATTTCAATCAATCACTTGAGAGGGAAGAGGGATGAATGCTGCGAGTGTTTAGGCGTGCCCTCCTCGAAAAACACTTGTAAGTAACTGAGTTTTTAGGATTCCAACACTAGGCTGTTGTGAAGAGAAATGTACAAGAAACACAAACAAAAAAAGATGGAAAATGGTTGAAGTACTTCAAAGAACGCTCTGAGAGGATGCAGCAGGTGATTGATAGAAGACCTTACCGCAGGCGGACATGCGGCGTCTCATGCAAGAAGAAGAAAAAAACATGTGAACTTGCATGGAGGTAAACCACAGCAGAAAATTTATGACAAGTAAACATACCATTAATGTTGTTCACAAGGAGCTAAGCTGCGAGGATTTAAAATAGACAGTGAGCGAGAGAGAGACAGAGAGGGAGCAGTTTCATTTTTTCCAGTCGCAATTTAGGTATTAGCCGAGAGTCGAGGGACAGGAAGCCGAGACAAAGGGCTTAAATAAATGATGTGTCAAACTCAGAGGGTTTTGGAATTGCTAAGGATGCAGATTTAGTGACGATCCAGCGCGTTGGTAATCACCATGTGCCTCTGTTTTGGGTTTATCTGCGTTGAAATGCTGAAAATAATTCTGTGGAAAAAAACCCAAATGTAAACAGATGCAGAGGCCGTGTAGAGTTTGATAAAGTGACGAAAGCGAATGGAAAAAAAAAGGAATTAACATAATCATAACTCTCCCGATCTCCTCAAACAGGCTGTAATTTATGTCCACTGTATCACAACCAATTAACTCTACCGTTATGTTAAATATTGCTCATTACAGAATTGCCCTCCATCCTGCAGTTTCTCCCTTTCGGCTCGAATGCTGTTTGCTTTGATTTATGAGTGTGAGGAGTCGTGTTGGAGTGGTGTCGCAGGTTGCTATTTGCAACTGCCAAGTCGTCACCTCGGAGAGTGTTCACTTGGCAGATCTTACTGTATATGAAGTGAGAAAAGCTGTTAAAATCCAGGGGAGGCCAGGAGTGCATTAGCCAAAATTATAATGGAAAATGTCTTGAATGCGGGAAAACATTCTTTATTTTGCAAAGTATGTGCCGCTGAATAACAAAAATCCATTTATTTACACATTTTAATAGAAACTGATAATACATTTTAAATACTTCAATTTAATAATAATAAATTGAATACATTTTTATCCCATCCCAAAGGACGCAGCTTTGGCTTAAAGGCATACTCTGATGGAACAAACACATTCAAGGCAAACTGTATGTGAACAGCAACCTGTTCTTGAGCGAAGCGACCTTGAGAGAAGCGGTAATCACGTCTGCTTTTGGACACTCAAAAGCCTTGAGTGTTAAATGTAATGCACGAGCAGAGAGGAGGTATGTCATTTGTTTAATTTATACCCTCCGCAGGAACTGCCAGGGCCTTTATTTTAGCTGTGTACGTTTTTAAAGAAGAGAGAAGTATGAGAGGAATACGTTTCTGACAGTTCCTGCTCGGTGTTTCATTTTAAATTCAGTCTCGGGTGTTGCTGCTGAACGGCGCTTATGACTCCGGAGGAAAAAAATGTTATTCTGTGATCGCGGGCGAGCATTTTCCTCACATTACTCAGTGATGGAGGCCTGTGAAAGTCAGGAAAAAGTCAGACAGAAAGCCTCGCAGAACAATTGGCCTGTGTCCTCACAGGAAGGTTGGGCCCATTTAAAATCATCACTTTGTTTTGCTCAGGACTTGGGGTTACAGTGCTGCCGCTGACCTCACCCGTCACCATTTAGCTGACAGCCACAGCATGCTAACCTTGTTAGATGCGGGGCCGAAATGGCTCTTCCCCCATAGATAACAATCAGTGTGTCTGTGAACTTCGATATGACACAAATATGGACAAAACTGCAGCTCCGCAGCAAAGCCTACACTGGAGAACATCAAGCATGGACAGTTTCATAGGGCAGTTCCCTGTCATAAAACCTTGTTATGTCTAAGGGAATTTCTTTGGCAATGTCTCAAGCCACTTCTAAAAATGCCAGAGTGGAAGATCTTTTTTCCTCTTTCTCTCAAGACTTTTTTTTTTGTTTTTCACCAAATAACTTTTCCTTGTGTCACTGATATGCGCTGCTAGTTATGTAAACATCACTCCTTTCAGATTTCATGCAAGAATTGGAACCAGCTGCTGTCGCCGTCCACAGAGGGTGAAACCCACTGTTCTTTTTCACCTTTGGTACAATTTGTAAAGTCTTGGTGAAGAGCTGTAGAGGCGGCGTGGCAGCACTCTGCGCTCCGTCACCGTCACATCCACCACACTGTGAGCAATTAAAAGCAAGACAGGTCAAAACTGAGGGTCAAGTTCTCCACTCTCCAACATGGAGGGCCATTTCCAGCAGCTATGCTTCTACTTTGGACCAACATACATCTACATTAAGCTGTGACTCAGTATGTATTTATAACAATGTATATGGAGCTTTTTTCTCCTGGTGAGAGCACAGTTTGAACTTGGCATGTCCTTTCAGAATTACATCATAAACTATCTGTAAGTACATCAAGGATTTTTCCCACCATTTCAGGCTAAAGGGTGCTCTTGTTTTAATGTGTAGCCGTTGATGCAATAGAACACTGGGATGTGCATTATGGATGAAAACCGCTGAGAATCTGGCCTACGGTGCAGACGCTCGAGAAGGACTTCATCACGCAGCTCGTAGATCAAACTGACAAAAGGCTCTGGAGCAGCTGAGTGTTTTGCAGAGTAAAAACAAATAATTTGAGCTGAATTTCAGCATTGACCCGTACCAGATTCATTCGAGCAATCTCAAGGTATGACTCAGACCCCACTAACTCTCCCTCAACCGTTGCCTTCTAGCTCCGCGGCTCTGTTTATTGTCAATAGTCTTGGTAATGTGATATACAGCACCGCTGCGATAGCTGACATGCTATCAGCAATGCCATAAATTCTGAAGAAAATCAACTACTTGGACGCAGGTTTGCAGTGAAACTCACCGCTGCTGATACTGAGAGAAAGCTGATTTATTAATGTCTGCTTGTGTGGCATTCGTTTCTGTCTGAGAAGAAAAAAAACAAATCAATAATAGCAAAAGTCTCAAGTGGGAATAAGAATGTGCATATGCTTGGCTGCTGTACAAGCCGGAGCACAAGGGAACTTTGCATTAGTCAAGCGGAAACACACGATAGAGTAGTAAACAGCCAAAAATATGATGGAAAACACCACTCCAAACGGGCTGATTAAGTGGAAGAAAAAAAAAGCACATTACAATAAAATAACTCCCAGATTTTCCCCCAATTCGACTAATAGGGGGAAGACGTATTTTTGGAAAACAAAAAGGATTTACAAGAGCTGTGGGCTAGTGCAATTAATCTCCATATGTACAGTTGATGTATTCCGACAAGATCTCACTGGAAGAAATAAAGGGACATGCCACACAAATTCAGACAATCTGTCCTCATTTCCTGGGCTGGGAAACAGTAGAGAAGAGCTCTGGGTGTTCCACGGCCAAGTCTTCTTCCATTTGACAAACACCAGATCAGCTCTTTTCTCCGGGCCTGATTTCAGTGAACCCTGTAGTATTTTGTACAGCAACAGCTTTCACAGTAAATTAGGTATAATGGCTAAATCTTACATGTGAGAAAAGAGGCCAGAAGATTGAGGCTAGTCTCCTGAAATTTCAAAGAATGAGAAAAATGAGCTTCACGCAAGAGGGGTTCAAAACATCCACCGCATGAGGAATATAAAAAGGAAACTATTTTGCACTGAAATAATGCAGCAGAAAGGAATGGTGGTTGTGAATGAATACAGACGGGTGCACTTCCTCCAAGCACCCAGGTTCAATTACTGACACATAACATGCATTTTTCTTTTAACCATCACAAGCTGGTTTATGACTTGCATCATCTACACTGCATTTACCAAACTGTGAATATAAACAAAGTCATTCTGACATGTCCAATTTATATCATTGTTTATTATCATGACTCACCAACTAATCCTCTGGTGAGGGAATCTTCTTTATTGTCTTTGATGGATATTTCTTAGTTTGTTTGTTATATGACAGCTTTAGTATTTATTATATCTATTTCAATTTTCCATTTTTGCTCAGTGAAAAATACCTACTAGCTTGTGTGCATGTATAAATGGACTGTATATGATTGACCGAAAAGAGAAATAAAAAAGAGGTCATCAGACATCATCACCATAAAAACATATCTTAAATCCCTGAACATTTGAATGAAGTGATTCATCGGATTTGTTTGTTATTGCCGCCAAAATATCAACATTGCACGCCACATAGTGATTCATGCTGGACCAGTTCAGGATCAGACTGTCAGCTTCAATCTGCAGCTCCTGCAGCTTACTGAAGTCTCTCTCTGCAGAGCTGCTTTCTGATCTTCTTCTAGGTTCCTACTGGCGGCAGGTAAGGCGGAGCACACAAGTTGGAAACCATCCAAAGCAGCCATCACTGGGATCTAATTCTACAAGTAGTAAGATACTTATTAATAATAGTGTAGTTTCATCTTCATCTGCAACTGTGCATGAATATAGTTTTAACCCTCTGAACCCCAAGACGTTTCAAGGTGTTTTTTGCTTCTTGTTCTTGTTCTTTCTTTCTTATTTACATTTCTCACTGTAGCCTTGTATTTCACACCAAGTTTCATTTGAATGAAATGGAAATTATATACAACTCTTTTCCAAGTGCCCACAAGTGTTATATAGGGGGAAACATTTGTTTTACACATATTATTAAACTATTTGAATTTCACAATCTCTCCTGTCCTCTCCTCTCCGCTCTGTGTAAACAGCCTGCATGTTATGTCCAATTTTCAGTGAATATTTCACACATGACAGAAAAATCAATCATGGGTTCCCAGTTGCTATGAGTTGTGCAGAATTTAATGTTTTTAACAGGATCTAGTTACTCCAAACTGTTTTAAATGAGACGTGAAATAAAGTGACTCTGACCAAAATATCACAGTTTTTGGTTTTGTTTTGGTTCGTTTTTCCAAAAGAAACCTACATGACTGATGATCTGATGTTGATCTGATGTTGAAGGATTTCCCGAATTCTGAAGAGAATCCCTGTTTTTATAGTTTCTTTTTGAGAGAAACAGAAGACTTTTGGGGATTTCTTAAAGAGAACACTGAAAAGGGTTCAGAAGCAGAAGTAGAATTTGAATGCAACATTCTGAATGAAACTTTGAAACTATTTGTCACATCATTAAATCTTTCATAGGTTTCATGCAAATAAGTTGAATAGTGTTTATTGCATTGTGTTTATTATAACTTAAAGACCAGTGCTTCTAATGTCTCTAAACACTTAAAACATACATGCATACAAACATACTGGCGGTGAATGCTGAACATCTGGTGGTCTGAAACACATACTGTGCTTGAAAATGCCTTTAATGACTCTGTGCCTCCCGCTGTGTTAACATACAACAGCACCGCTCACAGATTCTTGCTTTCTGCTTTGACACTTCAGAGACTAAACCAAATAACAATCTCCACATCTACAGACAGCGAGGAGATACCAGGCAGAGGATTTACCAGAGGTGTCGAGAGCAATACTGTTGACCTTTCTGCAGGAAGTCTCCGTCAATAAAAAGCGGCTGATGCTAACGCTGGTGGTGCTTCAGTGTCCTTCTCACGGATGGGCGAGGGACACTTGCAGTCAGTGCCGGATCATTTCCTGTGGCCAAACTCGTACACAGCAAC
Organism: Serranus cabrilla; assembly: GCA_903364295.1. Lineage (NCBI taxonomy): Eukaryota > Metazoa > Chordata > Actinopteri > Perciformes > Serranidae > Serranus > Serranus cabrilla. The sequence goes on along the minus strand of CAFUXE010000546.1, from coordinate 533,584 downwards.
AAATCTGCTGCAAGCCACATGGCCTCAAGCATGAGCCAAGTAACAGTAAGTAGATATTGATATATGCCGACACTATTTGAGGAAAGGCAACACCGCGGTTGTAATTCACCTCCTGTTGAAATGAATCAGCCACAAAATGCAACTCTTGCAGCTCCGCCTCCTCCAACTCGTTTTCTTGCTAATGAGAGGGAAATATTGGGTCTGTGTTGATTTCTTGTGGGATCCAAAATGACTTCATTTTCCTCCCAAATTGACCTAAGAACAACAGTAACATTTACTGGGGATATTTTCTCAGTCAGACCACGACTGCAAGACCACAAACAAAACTAAGTGTTATTGGAAACACTGCAGACAAACTATACTCTGTCTCTCGTGTCCTTAAGTTCACGCACTCACAGTGTGTATATACGTGCATGTGTGTGTGTAAGTGTCTGTGTGTGCCCTGGAGTGTGGGTGTGTGTTAACCTTCGGTATATGTCACATATACACATACTGGAAAAATGGAAAAAGCACTTTCTTTCAGTCTGAGAATAATTGGTCTCCAGAGCCATTATGAGTGGCTCAAGCATGTGAGGTAAGAGTCGGGACTGACCAACACCAGCAAACACTGAGCGAGTGCCTCTATTATTGATGATCTACCTACAATAAAAAAAGCACTGAATTTTCAGCCATTACCAACTTTTCCTGCAGTTATAAAATTAAAGCCTGTATCCTAATTGATGTAATTTCTTAAGTCACTGGAATCTTTTCTTGAAAAAAAAACTCCATATAAATCTTCGTAATTAGGACTCACGTCATTTCACATTTGATGTATAAGTGTGCATTTATAACTAACCCTAGATTAAATTTAACAGCCCGTGCACCATTCAAATATTTGGACAGTCCTCAATTAGTTATGTAGACTACACTTTCTGTGCAGCCCAAGTCTATGATGCATTATAAATATGTGGTTATGGAACTAATTATAGCTATACCCTCAAAAATATCAAAAATGCTTCATAACAATAATCATAACACAAACACTTTATAATGACTTATAAGTTCAAATATCAATACTTTAAACCGCTGGTCACTTTGGCAATTGATAGATCATAGTAGTAATACATTATAATATTTTTATGCGGTTAGGTTAAGCTTCACCTAATAAAATATTATAAGACACGGACTTGCAAAAACAATGTCAGTGAGTGACAAACAGTTATGAAGTATAATGATAAATGTGCTATTATTATTGTGATAATGCATTAGGAATATCCAGTGCTTGTTACTATATTTAGTATAATTATGCCACATTATTGAGATGTGCTTCATAGAAACTGCTACTGTAATGTATGCATGTTTTTCTTTTTTGGTATAGTACGTGGAATATGATATATAAATAATACAGTGGTTGGGTTGTTTCAATAAGATATCTAAAATATAAATGTTTCTAAATCATGGATTTTTGTTGTGCAGCCAAGGAAAAATCTATCAAAGTGATATTAATGTATTCATGTTAACAATGGCTATTATTTGTTTTTGCAAATGAACTCTTCAAATGTACAAATAACAGTATATCATTATTAATATCAAACCATAAGATAAACAATATTTTTCTGCTCCATACTTCAGCACACGTCTTAGAAGATTTATAAGAACGTCAATCGTCTCAACTCTCGTCCCATTAATCCTTCACATGAGTTTGGCTGATTACTTCGTCGATTCAGACCTTGGAAGTAAGATGCAACTTCCCGGGGAGAGCTGCAGCACATGTGATTTACACTATTGATCCGACATCCTGATTAGAATTTTTAATTAATGAAGGAGGCTAATTGCCTAGAGAGAGGAATCCGCCCGACCCTGAACGAGCCTGATGATTTGCGTTGCGGCACTGAGCCTAAGTTAATTGCTAGGCTGATTTGACTCGCCTTGCCAGAGATAATATGCTGTGCCACGTTTGAAAAATTGACCTCACTCTCTTCCTATTTAAAGATCATATGAGCCTATGGCAAGGAGGGAGTGAAAAAAAGAAGGTGCCCTGTGGCGTGGAGTTACGTACATGTGAATTAGTGCCATTAACAAAACATAAAACGTAGATTTTACCAAGTGTGCCAAATGTAGCCAGTGTTTTTCTTATTTAGGTAATGGAAGTAAGATTCAGAGGGTTGGGAAATGGAAGGGGAGGGCTTGCTTCGCGACAGGCTCCGATACCTTGACAATAATCCCTGCTTTTCCCAGAGCAGGGATAAGGGCCACTAGGGGTATTTCCACAGCCTAAAGGCCTTCCATTAACTATTAATCTTCTCCTGGAGAGCAGTGGGGGAACCGTGGAGTCACAGCTGCCATCACACTGCTGCTTCTCTTTTTTTTTTCTCTTGCCCCCTTCTCCCCCCTGTTCCACTGTTTCCATTGGCAAACAATTCCACGGCTAGGAGTCGGGCTAATTAATTTTAAATAAAATACATTGGTTATGCATAATTTATGCTTAAAGCCCAGAGCTACCAGTGTTAGACAAATACACAAACTCCATACTGAATTACCAGCCACTTGAGCCGAGAGGAAGAGTGCGGGTGCTTGGCGAGCTATCAAAGTCAACCCTTGCATTTTTTAAGGTTACGGTTATCCAAACCAAACAAACACTGTTGAATTTCAGTCGAAGAACAAGCATTTAGAGTGGCTGATGTTTTCATAATGGGCTGGTTTGGATCAGAGAGAAAGCTACATAATACTGTATATCTGGTCAGTAACAAAGGTTATCCATTGTAACCCTAGTGCTGTGAGTACAGGTGGGCCAAACAGGCTCTATGGGCTCAAAGCAGTGTGGCAGGGTTAGAGATCTTAATCTGTGCTCATAAAACTATAGCTACATTGTGAATAGGTAGCTACTATATTTTACACAAGCTCTGCCCTCCAACAGGCTTTTGGACATTGAACAGTGAGCACAATGTTTCCTTGAAGCTAACATGAGAGTAAGCCTGGTACCTTGGGTTTTGCCAAATATATTGCTGCTAGAACAAGGGTTGGGCAATGTCTACCTGATGATGATGATATCCAAAGTGAAACATCATGATGGATGATGATGTCATTGTTGGGGGGAGGTGTCATCTTATGGGCTACTCTTCCATTTAACTGATCAAATCATGATGTGTTTCACTTAAAATTTATATTATTGAAACTGACTGTCTCCTCTCTGCAGTCATCGTTTCAATTATGACCTTCTTACACCAGAGATTAGTGTATGGCAAAGACTGTAAAAGAAAAAAAAAAGATAAAATCATGTGACTGTGCTTTGTGGTTAATGAACCATTGGCCCAACCCTCGCTAGAAGCCTTTAGCAGCACTACCAGGACGAGAGGACAAAAGCCACACAAACTAACCCCGATTGACCCCAAACAGCCCAATCACAATCAGTTTAGACTATTTATTTGATTATTTGAATGCACTGCTTCTTAGCTGTACTAGAGTTAGCTACAAGCGAATTTCCTCTATAGTCCCTGGGTGGGACACAATACAATAAAATAACAGAAAATGTACAATATAATTAAAACACAGGTAGAAAAAAAGGAGGCAGAAAAATTTGAGAATAAAATACGATAGAGAGCAGTACATTCACAAAAAAAGATTTTATAACATTGAGATGCAACAGGTGTTTGTTTTAAACGTACCTATTTAAATAATTTTTCACACAAGAAAGAAAGTCCTGTTTTCAGCCTGCCTGGGGATTTCCTTCTGTATTAAACTGAATCTTTGGGTTTGTAGTGCCAAAACAAGGCAGAGCAGGACTTCTAGTACAGCCACTGTCCTAGCAGGCTCATGATGTACAGCTCTATACTAATTATTGTCATGTGTCTGGGTTGCATTACAGAGATAGTAATAAAGCCTTGAGGTTTATGAAAAAAGAATGAAATCTACAATATTTTGCCCATGAAGTAAAAGACAGTGACATTTTTCGACTCAAACTAAGTATTTTCCAATGCAGCTGAAAAATGTTTACCAGAAAAGGAGAAAGCCAAAGTGTAGTTTGGCTTTAAAATACACTCTGTAAAGGCCACAGGCTTATAAAGCTGTCACTGGTCGTTGTCAGTGCTTTTGTTGGTTTAAGCCTCTGGCGGCCGGCGGTTTTGCCTCAGTTGTACCTGCTGACCTTCTTGAGAAACAGCTAAGGACTTTGCAGAGTCTTTTACCCTGGCTTAGTAAAAAAAACAAGGAAACCTAACAAACTTCCGCCTCTTTCCCAGTCTTCTCCTCCAGCTATTGGCAGTTTTGTTTGAAGCACTCCACACAGGGTCAGGATTTATGGCCTACTGGAGCTAGGAGATGAGGAAAGCACTCATTTCAGCGAGGAATAAAAGCTCTTCTCAGATGGTTATTGTACGGTAACCAAGAAAAATACAAGACAACTTTTTGCCGAGCCACAGACCAGACTGCACAAATAGCTGTGCACATCGCTCAAGTAATATCTACAGTCCTGGCATGTGCTATTTTGGTTAAGCAAATTCTTTTTCATTTCACTTTGAGGTGTCTTTTCTAGCAGCTGTTTCATCTTGCAGACGGGACCAAAGCGATCTAACTGATGTCCTGCTGAGGACAAGCAAGAGAGGATCAGCTTTTATGAAGTGGCCCACCCAAGGAAGGAAACAAATACATGATGAGATTCTACAGTGTTTTGATTTGAGTGACACATAAAGAATGAGCATCTTCCAGTGAACTGTGGGCCGAGGGGAGGCAAGAAAGACAGAAAAGGAGAAAGGGGCAGAGAGGGAGAAAAATGGAGGAGGATAAAAAAAAAAGGAAGAAACATTCCCAAGCTGGCCTGGTTAATTGCACGGGATTGGAAACAGATGCACAGCCGCAGTGACGTTATCTGAGCAGACCTTGAAAGTCCTTCTGGTTTGAGGGGAAGGGGGATCGGAAGACTTGAGGAGGACAGCGATAGATAGGAGGGATGACAAAGAGAGAAAATAGGGAAGATCGAATGGTGCTGTGGCATGAGAGTAGGCAAAGGAGCAAAATAACAGATAATGAGGGATAGGGATCGTGTTTGAGGCTTTGATGGGAAAAAGAGACAAGGAATACAAAGTACTGCTATCAAGAAAATTGACTCAAAGTGGACGAGGTTGAGTGGGCATCGTACAGAACATGAAGCAATGTGTTGATTCGTCCCCGAGGTGGAGAATTCACATATTAACACCCCACCTGTCTGATCACATTCTGCAGCTCTCTTCCTCATTAATTAATTGAAATGTCTCCCTAATAATGTCAAGGCAGGGAATGAAGTTGTAACTATATTTCAAAATCAATTTCATCGTAGACATGTCCCCTTCCACTTTACCAATTAGCAGAGACAACATGTTGGGTTTATTAGCAGAATTATTACATAACAATTTCAGCTTCAATTTTCCAAAGTTCCTCCTTTTTACCCATTTTTATCACCTAATCTGTTTTAATTAACTCCACCAAGGAGGTTTGGTTTGTTTGTGTGATTGACAGTGAGATTAGGGAAAACTATTGGATGCATTTCCATTAAACTTGGTGGAAGGGAATAAGATACTACATTTTGAAATCCATAATTATCTTTACTTTTATTTATGAGATGGAGCAGTTGGCTCCTCAATCTCTTTGTCTGCTCTCTTCAATTAACTTCAGTTTTAAATAAATCTAAAGAATGTCTAGCTGAGCATTCATTGAACTCACTTACTTAGGAGTTACTCGGGAATGTTGTCAGCTTACTGAAATATATAATATCAAAGGTATAGATATTTAGGGTAAAACAATCCCAAATGAGGGAGCCAGAAAACACATTTTCATGGGAATAATCTGAAAGTTTCAGAGAGCAACCACACAGTGCTGCAAGACAGATATTCTGCTGCTAGTGACAGAACTCTCTCTCTTTCACTTCCTTTTTGTTAAATAC
>CAFUXE010000546.1:499861-527655 GCA_903364295.1 Serranus cabrilla | reverse complement strand
CAAACACAACCTGACTCCCAAGTTACCTCTGAGTCTGACCTTTATCCATTAAAAGGTTTTTGGTTCAGTTTCTGAGGGAAGCCACCTCCTGTGCAAGGGTTGTGTGATTTGTGATTAGTGGGTGGATCTTAGAGTGACGGGGCCCCAGGGCCCTCACTCTTATAATTACACTCCATCCCTGGGGAGGGACCCTAGAGTGACAGCAATGTAGCTCCCATTTTTACCAGGTCAGATTCGGCGATTGAGCACATCCTGTACCCTGCCAATGGCCCTTTCCTTTTAAAGAGCAATTCCCTAGGACCTTGGGACACAGGGACCAGCTCCACATTACCAGCAGGCACCTGTTCCTTCTCCAACCTACTTTGAGTCCGATCAGGCTGCTACTCCTGCTTTTAAATAACCATCAAATGTGCGAGAATCTGGAGGCATTTTTTAAAGCATTTTCCCTCAATCCTCTGAGAATAAGACACTGCAGAACCAATCCTTTCTTTAACAATGCAGGCAATATGTTTTATATTTTACAAGCCAAATGTTTGCTGTTCTGGTGACGTGCCTAAACCTGAAACATTCTGTGGAACAGGAAGAAGAAAATGTAGAGCACAATAAATCTTGCAGTTAGGCAGAGATGTTAAACAGATGTGTTAAGATTCTTTTAGCACTTGAGGTTTTGGTAATCCATGAAAAAACACACTGTCTCACTGTGGAGGATGTGTAAACAGCGATTACAACAGGAGGTATTATTGTTATTTAGATAATGAGATAATACTAAAGCAACAATAAAACGATCCGTTAGAACAGCATTACATGTTTTTCATTAATAATTCTGCCAAGATGGCAAATCCATCCTGAGGTTAAGTTACACTTCATCTTCCTCCAAATCTACTCCCATTTTCTTTATATTGTTATTCCTTTAAACATGCACACATACTGTATATATTCCCTTTCATTAAGAGCACTGCTATTAAAAAAAGCACTGTAGCTCCCATAGTGTATAAAACCCACACATTACGTAAGTCTCCCTTGGCTTCTATTTACATTGGAAGGATCTGATTCAATTTCAATTTATGTTATATTACACAGCTCGTCAGCAGGGGTTTAAACTGCATTTTCATTGAAAAATCATTACATTTGGCCTGTCTAAGGGGGCGAACGGTAATTGCTCCAAAAGTGCTCTCAAGTGGAGGTCCTTGGAAGAGGGGCGCTCTTTGTAAACTGCATGTTTTTCATGTCAGCTTAATTAATCACATGCAGTTATTAATCCCCCTCATGTAATAATACAGAGAAAGATGTATATGAGTGTGATTGGACGGATTTGAACGATTGTTTCATCCAATCAAGACCAACTCAAGAGTTTAAAGACGGATTTTGGAAAATAAACTCTAGATTTAACTAGTCAAACAAAATCTAATTTGAGAAATTGTTGGTGTAAGTGGAGAAAAATCGAACGTCCCATCAATATTTCTCTCACATTACCCTCAAAATCCCCACATTGTATGGCATGTAAAAGACATTTTTTATGCACTTTTAACACAAATTATTTGAAGCAAAATCAGGCTTTTGAGTTAAATATTCATGCCATTTTATTTGATCGCACCCTAATATCAAACTGAAAAATTATACATAATTAAATGCATGATTAAATTTTCTGTGATTTCACATGAAACATTTATTTTATGTTTGGAAACTTGAAACTAAAAGTTAAAACAAAGTTGTGTGGGTCTGAAGAAAACTTCAATACTGCTTAAAAAGCTGCTGCATTAATAAACAACTGTGCAATGACAATACAGACAAAAATGACAAATATGGCCACCGAGAGGTGTATTTTTAGACCGACAATAGCCAAGAGAAATGCAGAAAAGTTGACATATTTGTCATTGGATAAATGATTGAATTTTCTCAAGATCTCTTAAAAACCACCAACAGATTTTGCAGTATCACACAGATGCTGGCAAAGTTAAGAAAGCCTTTGAAAGACCAAGAACCATTTTTAATCAGCTTTTCAAAGGAAAACTTCTCTCCGTCTGTCCAACACTGACAGCCACTGTGTACACAAGTTTGAATTGCTGGCACTTGTATCTCACAAGAAAACTTGAGTGTGATCAAAGGGACATGAATTGAATCTTAAGTCTCTTTTAGTTGGATGTTTGGAACAAGGGCAAGATCAAGATGTCCTTAACCGCCGCGTCATACCGCTTCATTCTCCTCAATTAAAATATCCCCTTCCTTCCCTTTTTACTCCTTATCAAGATCAAATGTGAGAATAAAAAGTAGGAAATGTAAAATTTGTACAGATTGGCTGTTCTTTTCTTTTTTGAAGGTCTGAGTGTCATCTTTTTGGTTAAACATTAAACACAAGACTCCCCGTGTGCCCGGCTTCACACAGTTGGACTGTGTGTCTGCAGGCTGGGAGACAATGTGTGGCTTCTTTGGCGTCATTTGTCTCCTGAATGCCCAAGCATGTTGACAACATAGACTTAACCTTAGGAGCTGGTGTCAAGCTGATGCTATTCATTTATGTCAGAGAGGAAGCTTCTTTGTCACTGATGGCAGCAGCTATCTGTCTTCTGTTGATACTCAGAGGCAGGAGCTGCTGATTTGGTCCAAGCACTTCCTGATTACACTTTTTTAGAGAACAACTGACCTAGGTTTAGTGTAAAAAAACGTCCTGGTTAGGCATTATAAAAGTAAATAAATGAACAAACATGACTGAAGTGAAGTAGTTACGAGGGTGATGTGACTACCATAAGCGATGTAAATAAATATATATTTAAAAAACGTGAGCCACAGAAATTTTGAAAAAAGTTACTTTAAAAATTGGTTATTTTTGTTTCTGTTTCGTTTTTTTTACAAATCCAAGACAGTCCAAACCGTAAACATGAGTGGTATTTTGCTGACTGTTAACGCCCTATATTGATGTTTTTGAGGAGAGACCAGTCCGAAAATAAGTTTGTCTACATGTGTATTTGTAGGAAATGAATGCCCAGAAAATATGTCCCGCATTTAAATAAATTCACTTAGAATCAGCAATGCCTTACAGTGTGTACTATATAGAAAGTAGCTGCAGGAAATCTTTAAAGTTACAGCCACAGGCAACATCTCCATTATCCACCATATTTACAGTACATGGGTTTTAATGTCAGCGCGTCCTGCTTTGCCAACTTTCATTCAACATGAAAATGTTTGCTGGGACGAAAGCAGAACAGAAGGATCCGCGCATTCATTTCACGCAGTTAGTATGCCGAGATGTAAGATGCTTTAAATATTCAAAGGCAGATGCTTGCATTTTAGCCCCTTAAGAGCAGATTGACTCACAAATCTCCCTGCCTCTCCCTTGGCAGATGTTTAGAGCGCTTGATGTTTCATGGCTCCGCTGTGCGGCAATTGACTACAGCACATAACCTTATTTTATCCTCAGTATTCACAGGCCATTTGAAAGGTAACAAAGTACGGCAGAAAGTGAGTTGCGGTGTAAATCACTGCACGGGCGCACACACTTTGAAAATACAGATTTAAACAGCAGGGGAAATATCTTCTATTTGGAGTATTGACTACCAATGACACATCATAGACATTATTATTAGTAGTATTACCTCCAACAAGGAGCTTATGTGTTCAGTGTGGTTTGTATCTTTGTCTCTGTCCGTCTGTCACATGGATAACGGAAAACGACTTGCTCGATTTTCATGAAACTTAGTGGAAGAATTTAGCATGACATTTTTTTTTACTTTGCTGGTGGAAGCCATAGATGTTTAAAAGAGAACAGGCGGTCATAAACCGGGTCCCATGATGCAGCTGGGGCTAACCAAAAGGCTGGAGTCAACAAATACGATGGAAAAGACAAGTATCTGTATCAGCAGGACCAAGAAAAATATCAATGCTGCTCCAATTTATGCATCCTCATCCCTGCATCTTCTGTAATTCAGCAAATGCATAATCTACCAAACAGTATGCGTTAAAAGATTAATTTTAATTCAATCCAGGTATTCCTCCCTCTTCCTGCCAGAAATCACCATATTAATCATTAACATGAATTGGGAAAAAGTAAAAGAACTCCGGCAAGAGAGACATTTTTATCACAAAAACCACTTCAACACAACACAGCGCTTTACCAAACAACAAAATAATTTAATAGTGAACTCAGTTGTGCAGGCTGGGTGTGTATGCATGGTCAGAATGGTTGCAGTTATGGTCGAGAGCGAGATTAAGAAAAGACTCTTTGTAAGGCTTAACTGCATGGCCTTGCTGAAGGTCTGTGCTATCCAAGTGCCCTTGTAGTTATTGTTATTATCATCATCAAATTTGTATTCTACATAATTATTATTTTAGTTGTCATTTCCATGTCCATTGTACAAAAAAACATGCAGATTTACATTTGTCCAGTCTGAAATGTGCAGTAATGTGCAGTGTGCTACATGCTGCACCTCCACTGGCTCAGCTGGGATATGGGTGCCTTGCTGAAGAGCACCCTGAGCAACTACATTCTCAGAGTGGAAGTTTCTCTCCCAGCTGACATTAGAATTTGCACCGTCACAGGCCTACTTCTCCAACTTTAAGACTGTGTGTCTGCCGACTCCTTTCGTGCAGAATTTGCCTCCAGTCTCCGCTTTGCAAACAGCACACTATGCCCAAAATAGTCTTTTTTTCTCACCAGAGGATTCAAATCTCATCATTAAACTCTTACATTTATCCTTCACTAAGCTTCTATATACCTTGGTCTTTCATATGCGTTCCCATTGGGTCCAAGCAACATCTGTTTCCTCTCTTTACCACTGTGTCCCACCAGACACTCACTGAAGTAGAAGTACCCACCACCTAGAACACATCTCAAACACACTTCTCCATACACGCAGTGAGCCGTTAATCTTGGCGCCCATATACTTTCAACTTTTTAGCTAAAGAAACTGCAGTATGAGTGCCTGGAAGACATCCAGCACCTCTGCCCCATCTGTACCGTCTCTCAAACGCTAAATTGCCGACTCCCGCTGCATGCCGACATGACTCCCTGGCAGAGAATCAGCTTTATTTTTCTCGAACTGGAGAGAAAAAAAAAAAAGAAAACCTGGGAGTGAAGGAGAGCAAAAACACACGGTAGTAGGTCAGAGGTTGTCTAGAAGTGATGAATGAGCAAATAAATATGTGTCCGGGATCTGGGCCTCATAGAGCAGCATTCCGTTCCACATTCCACTATTAGAGATCACACTCGCGACAGGGTTCCTATAGGAACATCGCACAAGATTTTGGCAAAGGTTTACCCCGAACTTGGAAAAGTTCCATAAAATATAGTCGGAGAAAACACATGACATGCTCTGCTGTAATTCCACGCTGTGTGTCTCACCCTGTCTGAGAAGCTGTTACCATGTTTTTCTGCAGTGTAAGTGAGTCCACTGCTGTCCTACACAAACCAGAACTAGCTCAGCGCCTCTTTATGCTCATCTCATGTGTCTCACAGGATTCAGGTTTGACATCTTGAACGCGGTCTGAGTTTCAGTGTACACTTACAGTAGCTACTGGTTATTTGTGGCCTGTTTCAGCACGGACACAGTTTTACAGCAGCTCATCTGTCATGATATGTTTCTGCTCTGTACAACGTCTCAGATTCCACCTGTTGTCGGATCTAATCTGCGGGCGGGAAAACTTGATGATGGTGCCCCCTGTTGAAAACACAGTCACCTTGTTTATTTTTTTTAGTTATTTGCATAACTGTTATTGGGATTTAAGTGCTTTTCACTCTGATTTTTACTATAACTAGAGGTCAAATTAAGCCATAATAAGTAGTGATTAAAACGGTATAATATTTTGGGCTACAACTTGTACATCATGCATGGTTTTGATATTCAAAGACATTTAAAGACCTTGCAAAGTACTCAAAACCACTTATGTGGTACTTTGTGCCACATTTTACCATGAGGACTCACACACACAGACTATCAGGACAATGAGACAGAGTCACATGTGTACTTAAAAAAAAGTTGTTTAACCCTGGCATTGATGCACAGGAATTACAATTTGTTCCAGTTTTAGCATCAGATTTTGTTGGAATTGACGACTGGATCAATGGTGCATTTTTGTTTACTCCACTAAAATCCACCATACCACACACTCACACTTCCCACGCATGAGCTACAGCAGGATGGCATATGAAGCAGGAGCCCATCTTTACACATACGGCGCAGGTTAAAGCTGTCATGATGACAAACGCCCACTGAGGAAGCCTTCAGCACATCAGTGAAGCCATATACGCTCCAGGGAGGCTGTTCAGTAGTTAGCCTTGACCTCTGACCTTGGGGGTCATCTGAGAGGATAACTTCTCCACTATAGATCAATATGGCACTGCAAATAACAGCAAGCCACACTATTTCCATATGGTGCTGCGCCACTTAGAATGGTTTCAAATGTAGCGTCTTTGCCAAGTCGGAGAGCTGGCATCTCCTGTCAATTACCCGCATGTGGTCTCCGTCCCATTAAACATGCCTGGATGGACTAAGCTCTCACTCCCGTGCCAGACACCACATACGGACTTTAAGACCTTTGATGGCTTTATCACCATCTTGCATAAAACACTGGGATTCCTCAAGTGGCCACAGCCAGCTTGTTTGCTAATTTTATGTTAAGTTCCTTCATTTATCACTTTTATGAAGGAAGATCTGCTCCTGTCTGGTCAGTGTCCAGTTAACCTGGCACTTGGTGAGTTAAGAGCCTGCCAGAGTCCCCATGAGTGTTAATGTAGGTGAGGAGGTGCCTAAGGAGGACTGGGCATAGCAACCTGCCAAGAGATTATCAGTTCATCTGCAGCTCTTCGCAGATTCATAGAGAGGTGAGAAAAGTGGGTGGCACCTATCCATGTGGAGGGAAATGGAGAACCTGCCTATACAGGCTGTTGCAGCGGTCTGGCTACCTCTGAGTGAAAACTCAATAAAGTCTTATATAAGAGTATATTTTTAATGGGAAGCATATTGTGTCTCAAGGTCTGACAAGTTGACAATTTTGCAAGAATTGCGATGACATATAGGCCTCCTAAGCTGTCATTTCCTTTGTATTTTAGGCCAAAAAGAAGAATGCACTGGCAACACCACAGGTCAAATAGACATTTTTTCGAAGCTGTTGAAAAAGTGAACTTGACATTTGAAAAAATGAAAAACTACAGTTCAAATAATCTACTGAAAGCCCTGAGCAGCTGGCTTACTGGAAATAAAAAGCTAGGAATTGTGAAGGATATCCATGACACGGGCTTCTTTGTTGAATTAAGTGTTAAAAGTTAGATTTCTTTTGCATATCGAGCCGAGATCACCACCCGGGAGAAATGTACATTTAAACGGTCTATAAAAGTGCGGCCCATAATGTTTTTTTTTATGAATATTCTATAAAATGCTACCTAAGACTTAGTTTCTGTTTTTAGAAAACCATTGCCATCACATTTAAAGTTTCAGTGTGTGTACAGTATTCTCAGCCGAGGGCTTTTGTTACATACCGTCCTTACTTTCTCCTCTTTGTGGGCTTTCTTTGATTCATTCATGCATTTCAACACTCCGCTAACATTTCTGTCCGAAAACGTTAATGTCCATGGCACAGTCATGGTACATTAGTGATTTGCAAGTAACTCTCAACAAATGTTCATGACGAATTATTGAGAATCACTTACCAGGAATTACTTTGTCAGTGTAGATGTCATATTTTTCACTCAGTGCATATCTCATCTCTGACTGAAACTCTCCTCAAAGGAATGTTTTACAGCACTTTGCACATTTCTGCAATGTCAAATGCAACTCAAATTGAACTTTACAGATGAAGATGCTGTCTCAGATTATTGATAGATATCATTATTTAGACATGGTGCATAAGAAAAGTGCAGAGTCAAACATTTCCACATCAGCAGATTACTCTGATAACGTCAGAGAAAGTTTTTCCGCGGTGAGCGAGCGGAGCATCGTGAACGAGGAGGAGAGCGAGCTGGAAGGACATGAAAGAAATCCTCTGACTTCCAAATAAATGAGATATATATTAAATATGTAGTTCTTTTTATTTGAGACAGTGCCAGTGCTATGCTAAATAGTCCCCTTGCTATCCAGTAAAGCCGTGGCCAGAAATATGATTTGCTCAAAACCTCCTTTCTCCACCCATTCTCCTCAAAAATATAATCCTGAATACTTAAATATGCTATCAATTTGTTGCGGGTTAGTTCCAGTGTGTGTTTTTGGCAAAGGTTTTTGTGGGTGGCAGAAAGACAAGTTAGAGAAAGAAAAAAAAGGGAAAGAAATTTTGGTCTTGGACAGCAGAGCAGTAGTTAGGAAGCAGCTACAAGAAGCCGGCTCTCCCTCAAGTAATGAACTGGGACTTTTTTTCTTCTGCTGGGGAGATCTCGTTGCCAATTTGGTGGTGCCTGTGGGAGGCAGTTTTTTCCCTCTTCTATTTTTCTTCTCTCCATCTCAAAGTAAAATCACCTGGGATGTAATTAATTAATTAGAATCAGTGCGCCAAGCTGGGGGGTGGGGGCGCTGGGCACATGTGTTTTTCGTGGTGCACTGTGGTCGATGTGTTCCGGGTGATTGGGATTAATAACAGGGGGCCAATTTGAACTGGGAATCAGTGAGCTTAATAGACATCGGGGGGATGTATGTGGGAAGTGGAGGAGGAAAGAGGGGGGTTCAAGGGTGCACAGACCCCCCAGCCGCTGGAACAAAGGGACCTTTGTAAGGGGGGCACATTACAGTATGCACTTTACTTTAGGATATCAGATCCCAATCGTGACTGCACTAATCATACACTTAATCTACAGCAGCAGTTTTCATTTTGAATCAGTAAATATGCTATCACTAGTGCACTATATATGGGGAGTCTACAATTTCCATTGTGAAAATATGGGATGTTTCCATATATTTGAGCAAAAATCCACCTGAAACTACTGAGTTCTCCATCATGCCCCTTGTGTGTTAACTCACCCTGCAAAACTAAAGCGAGAAGAGGTGGAGACTGCTCTGGGCTACAGCACGTTATCAAAATGCTAATACACTTTATCGCAGCCCCGCTGCAACATGACCTACAAGTTTGGATTTTTTAAACCCTTTCATAAGACGAGCTTCCCTTCAGGAAGTGAGAGGACACACACCAAACATCTGGTTTAAGACCACTCAATCAATTGCTCTGAAATCCTGAAATTGCTACTCTTGGCTATGCAATCAGAATTGTGGTCAGTGGGTTGATGGTACAACGATGTAATAAGCCTCAGCTAAGGTTGGGCTTTGACGATGTCACTGGTGTGGAGACAAAGAGGGAGAAAAAAGTGTTTCACACTTTCGGGCCAAATGTAGAGTTGTTTTTTTTTCTTCTTCTTGGAACATTTTTTCAAAAAGTTCGGTATACGTTTTTGCAAGCTTCCACAAAGTTCTTTGAATAAAATATAAGTACTGTACAATATTTTTATTAAAGGCAAAGTGGCTTCCCAGGGCTTTTAAAGTGATGCCAAAGTGGAAAAACCTTTAGCCTGCAGTTCTTCTACTGGCCAGCAGGGGGTGACATCACTGACTGCAAAAAAAAAAGCCTGATTGTGTGAAAGTCAATAGGAAAATGACCCAACTTCTCACTTGACAATTAGTTCTCAATAGGTCTCAATCACTAGTTCAGCACTACTTCAATACAGCAGCATATTCATTTTGTAAAATAAGGCCCTATTTAGAGTCAAATCTATGATAAAGCAAGGTTATGCTTTTGGGCAGGGCTGCCTTGTGATTGACAAGTCATATCATGGCTACTGTGTCTTTTCTTTTTAGAGCTTCGCCCCTTTCACAGTATATTTTCAGTACATAAAAGATAACTAAAATTGTTGCCATTTTAAATGAACTGTTTAGCATTTGGTTTAACCAAGCAAGCTAGTTAGCGCTAATGTTGGCTGATTACATGGCGTCCTTCCGGTTCTTCATCTATTCTGCAGATCCACTAGTTCCAAAATACAAGATGGCGACGGCCAAAAAAACAAAATCATCCACAAACTAAATGGTAATGTCATGGTGACTTTGCCCATTATTTCTATTCAGGCCTAGCTATATAAAAATACAGACAAATTGGTGCACTTTTGTAGACAGAATGCATACAACAGAAACAAAGTAGAAATGCAGCTGAACGCCTGGATTAGTATGAACATTTTTTGAGTAATTTGAAATGCATTTGAGTCACCCGTCACAGATCATTTAGAAGGAATACAGAGCTGCTTTGGATCCCTGTTGCAGAACTGATCAACAGGAAGGATTCTGTGTACAAACTAACCCATGGTGATGACTATTTCTCCAAAACAACTGGAAAAAATGAAATGTGATCCTGACTCCACTGTTGGGGCCAGAAGGAAGAATTATTCTACCTTTGTAACTGTAGAGTTGATGGAGTTTTTTTTTAAATTGGAAAGATACTGCAAGGCAAAGCATACTTCAAGTGCGCTTTTCATTAAAATCGACAGGTGCAACTTCAAAATAACTTGTGTTACTGTTCCCCTTATCTCTCTTACTACACAAAAACTGGCCGGTTGTGCTGAATTTGCAACGGGTCGAGGGAGGAAATGGCACATTTATTCTATGCGAGAAAAAGAAAACAGTCCAAAGGCAAAAAGGGAAAAGAATAACACAGTTAAGGGAATGAAAGTGTTCACCACTTTATGATGGCATGGCCCAAATCAGGCGCAGTGACAACCTATATATAAAACTCATGGAAATGAAAACACTAAAACCAAAGGAAACTTACTTGTAACTTCCTTCCACCTGGCATTCCATAACCAATGCAACACAGCCGCCGTTTCGACTGAGAGCCTCTAATACTACATAAAATATAAGAGCTTTAAGATTTGCTGTGCTAACACTATTAAAAGTGAATGACTAGTGACTCTGTCCAAGGATGACTACATATCCTGAATCAGATCAAATGTTAGCATTGCAGTTCTACAAATGTAAAGAAAACACAGTGCTGATTAAATCCTTCAAAGCTGTTCTGTGTTTTCACTGCAATACAAATGTATCAGGACGGTGCGGCTCTACTACAACATCATCATGACATCACCACTTCAGAGATGATTTCTCTCTCCGTTTGAGGAAACTATAAACAGGAAATAGCCCGGCCTTTATAATCCTTCAACTGTGTAAAACGGGATTTTTTCCGTGCTACCTGTAAACATGTTTTAAGCTTTCTTTAACTCTTTCAGAGTGTTACCAGTGCCGTGTATGCTGGTTAAAAGCCCCATGTCTTTACAGAGCCGCCGCTGTAACATGAAAACACACATAAAACAGAAACGTGGATCACGGCTTCACCCTCCCGCTCACATTCAGCTCCCACACATCAACCTTGCTGCCTTAGTAGGAAAGTGAATTTGAAGGGCTCTTCATCTTTACTCTGTGTTGGTATATGCATATACAAGAGTCCTGCATGATTCACAGTGGATGGCACTTCCTCCCTCTGCTGACATTACTAAGATTTTAATGTGGTGTGCGTGAGATTGCTTTAAGGTTGTAAAAAGAGATCAAAGCTCAGAAGAGGATATGAACCTGGGCTGCTGTGCATTGTTACCGGTCGAGTGTGGGAAGCAAAGAGAGCGGGATAATAGATCCCCTACAGACATGCACCATGATGGATGCACCATAAAAAGTCCACACAACCTACAGTAGCTTTTAAAAGTTCAAACTATTAGCAATTTAGAGCAAACTCCTATTTATGTCCGTCGACATAACCGTCGCAAACACACTGATGTACATTTCATCAGAGTGAAATCCTGTTTACTGTCTTGCTCAAGGACATTTTTGTTGCGCCTTAATGCAGTCATAACAGAATGTAAAATGACTGAACTCTGGAGGTTGCAAAATAGGAATCTGTCGCTTTACCATGGAGGGAAAATGGGATGGTACAACATTGATTTTAAAAAAGTTGGGAAAATATATATATAAATATTTACCAGTTTGAGCATATCTTGTTTTTACTGCATTCAATTAAATGTAGGTTTTATAACATAAAATATTCCATAACAGGGGAAATATTTCCATTCATAGGCCTGCCCTAACATTATCTATGCTATAACTACTATCCAGCTTTTCCCTAAAGAAATGTATTTGCTGGGTAAATGTTCTTCTGTTGGCCTTTTATTCAATTCACAGTAATGAAGACCATTTATCTTGATTTGCAATTAGAGCAGCACAGATTATTATGGAGTTGATTAAAATGTAGCTTTTTAAACATTCGTCCAAACATTAGTTTTGTGAACTTTACTTCAGGGTTGGGCTGATGGACAATGCCATCCTCAGGGTTAGGGTTTGTGACAGTATTTATTAGGTGCTTAAAAGGATTTTTATTTATTTAAAGTTGCACAAACTAATTTCACAATGGCAACTTAAGGTGCACACTCTGGCTCTTATCAACAGATCTAAATTAGAAGATATTGTTTTTGTCAATGATCAGTTTAATAAGTTTGGTAGAATGCGCACCAACCCTACAGCATAGTAGATTCCTAATGCTGTTCAGCTAAAATTCCTATAGTGTACCTACTTAGGAATAGTACCATCAGACAATGTTTGCCTCTTTTTATGTAGCAGGATTTTTTTTCCCTTGGCATCTGTTGTGTTTTTTCCATATGATGTACAGCTCTTTAAGCATTCTCTTATTACATAACTAATAGCAGCAGATATAGCTGACATCAATGGGGGAAAAAATCAAACCCCCTAGATTTGGGGTGAGCCCTGAATGTTTACAACATCCGGCTTCGCCCTGGTCCTTCATGTAATCCTTCATGAACATAAACATTTTGTTTAGCAGTTTGTTATTTGTACTTATAGATGCTCTTTATGAACCAGGTTGACACCCACTAGGTGTGGCACATGTCATGAAAATACATGCAACTGTAATATCCTAAAACTACTCCCTTGTTTATAAGAAAAATATGGATATAACTGCGATAAATACATGAATATGCTGATGTTGCGGTATGGTGGCTCATTAGTTGTAGGTGCAGGATATTTCCAGGCAGAAGAGCTGCACCTCTGCAGTGGAAGTGTTGTTGTTTCCTTGCAAACAGATTCTCAAAGGAGACGCTTTGTTTTTAGAGGCTGTACCACTTGACAGACACACTGAGAAGAGAAGCAGATTAACCTTCCCAGACCTCCCAACTCAGCACTGTCTGTCTCTTCTTCTCCTCACTTCCCTTTCCTGCATCCTTCCTCCTTGCTTTGATTTCAGCTGTTTTAATTTCCACCCCTGTTCTCATCTTAACGCACATGCTTCTGGCTCATCGTGCGCATCCTCTCATCGACTCCTCAGGTCTCACCCTGTCATACCTCACCACAAATGAGCAGTCTGGATGTGCGCGCAGCCAACGAATCAGGGAGCCACATGGGAACCCCTTCACACTGCACCACAACACAGTCCTAATTAGCCCCGAAACTACCAGCTTCAGTTGAGCGACTGCACAGCTCGCCTACCCAATCCCCTGTCCAACACTGTTTGTCTGGATGAGTATAGGTTAATTACATCCAGTTCACCCAACGCTCTCTTACCTCCCCTTGTTTTTGTCCAAAAAAAGTTTTGTTTTCGTCTGCTTCTCCCATATTAGCGGTGTGTTTCTGCCGCAAAGTGTCTCTCATGTGCATTCACATCCTGATGGGCACAAACTCTGCCTCATAAGTCTCAAAGTCAAAATTTAAGGTCATTTTTTGGCAGGTGCTACAGCAGCAACAGCATGGTTTTGCATGTGATATTAAACATATTTTTTCTTTTGTTTTCACATCATACCATCGCTTCTATTTATCAGCTAAAATTTCACCATCAGAATAAATGTCCCATTATCAGCCTGACAAACAGTATATTGTGCATCCCTAAATTAAAGGTCAGAGAACTCATTAAAAACCAGAAATGGAGACAGGAAGTGTTAAGAGAACAAACAAAAAGTAAGAGGCTGGCAGATATGTATCGGTTGGCAGATATCATCAGCTGTATTATCTTATGATTTTTTTTCACACAATATATAATGCAGATGTTGCTTGGCCTGATTTAGAAATGGTGTTAGATATTAATTCATTTGTTGTTGTGTTTTTTTTAATAGCAATTGACTGAAACAGTATTGATGCTTATTTAGCTATTTATTTTAGTCCTATCTATTCTTTATTTTCTCAGATATTATATATAGAATTAGCTAACAATGTGATCCAATGTTTGTAGAATATGTAACAATGTACAATATTATTTAAAAAAGTGTTTGAGAAAGTAGTTCTTTGGGAGCAGAGTGGTGAAGATCAGTGCACAATCCACATGAAAAAGGTCCATTTTCATTCCAGCTCAAAAATCAGCCACCATATCAGTTAATGATTAATTTTCCTCTTCTGAAATCAGTATCGGTATAAAATCCCTAACCCTAACCCACATCACACCGGCTCTACAAAAAAAATGCCCAGTGGGAATCAGTTCTACCATCAGAAGCTAGGCTAACTAACTTAAGCCGTCTTTAAGGAATAAGGGACTGATGTCTTTACATGCCAACAGTACATAAAAAAGAAATAATCTTGTATTAAAGTTTGTGTGCAGTGCTATCACATGCTCCAGTCAGTGGCACACCATGATAGTTAACAGCCCGTCTCCTAGCAACATCATCTTTCAAATGTCAGTCAACTGCTGCCGTGGGAAACGCCAACCAAGAGGCGTCAAGCTGGGATGCTGTTTCCACAAATAACACATAAATCATTTAATTGTCTTTTGCAAATATGCATGAAAACAGAACTATTAATATGCAACTTTTTGTTGTCCTTCCACAAAAAGTGAAGAATATCAAGCTCCAGATCTACTTTAAACTCTTTCTAATTGGGCCTTGAGACTGTGATGCCCAGCATACAGAAGGCTTTCCTTCCTTCCTTCCTTCCTTCCTTCCTTCCTTCGCCTTTTTGTGCGTCTCTTTGCTGCAGTTTCTTTTCTTATCACATTTGACACGAGAGGTGACAATACACTGCAGCAGCACATCTGATATTTCATTGGAAGAAGAGAAAATATGACATTTAAAAAGAAACAGAGCATCGTCTTTCTCACATTTGATGATGCTTTAAACTATTAACTGTTCCTCTGGTCCGTGGTTGTTGGATTTTGTCTCTATCTAGCACAGTCAATATGTAGCCTTATGAAGAATTCATGCATACAAAACAAACTCCATCACTGCGGCGGATGTGAGACAGCCAGAGAGGCACACAAAGGGAGGAGAGAAAAAAGGAGTAACTGCACTGTAACAATGGTTAGCAAACACTGAATTGATGATAAAAATGTTCATTCCAAATTCTAACTAATATGGCGGAGTGTCTGTTAATTATCTGTGTATGCAGTCAGGCCACATGGGAGGACCGCTATTGAGTTGAAAGCTTTTTAAATGAGGCATTTAGGATGTGCCATAAAGAAGCTATTAACTGATTTGTTCTCTATAATACAGTTTTACATCCTCCCCTGGAAAACTTACAGTCTTACAACTCAGAAGGTAGAGCATATTAATTGCCACAAAGGTTGGTCTCCCCTGTAGTTTGAATGGAGGTGGCTCTGATGGATAGAATTTCTTGTCAACCTTTTCAAAACTCATTTCAAATGTCATGTGCAATTAAGGTAATCTTTAGTGCACATATTGGAGAACTATTTGACAAGTGTTTTCGTCAAGGATGTGAGAGATTCTAGCCTTGATTGACTGCACATGCCAGAAGCACAAAGACACACAAAAGTCATCTTTTCTAACGTGAAATTCTATTACAATTGCATGCCGAGTCAATGCAGACATGCCATCTGAGAGCAGAATCTAACACACTTAAGGATGTTGTGCACACACATAGATGAAATGTCTTTTTAGTAAATACACACACTGTCTTCAACTATCCTTTGTTCCATATTTGCTCAACAAGGATTCAACTGAAATACTCCTTTCGGATCTGACAAGATTAAGCGAGAAAAAAATGTTAAGTGCTTAATGGAGCGACGTCGCCCAATGAGAGAGGGCCGGGCATGTGGAAAACACAGAAAGTGCCTTTTGTCTCACAGAATCCGGCTTTTTAGATGGAGCTTCTGCCATAACACATTTGGTGAGAATGATCCAAGGTCAGCACATTCAAGGTCACTTTTCATTCACCAGTCTGAGGCTTTTCATCGTGTTTGATTCAGGCAGTGAAACTCAATGCTTCACAATGTTACCAGAGAAGACCTATTGACATGCTTGAAATTTACCAGAAAATGGTGTTAAAATGAAATGTGGAGTTATGGGTCCCCCAACAACACGGCTCAACAAGGCATCTTTTTAGTTTGCGAGTAGCCAGTTCCTCCATTAAGAAGTTATGAGTGTACGGAATTAAGGGGGAGGGAGGGGGGCTAACACTCTGGCAGTGCTGGCTATGAGAAAGGCCAGATCACCTGCCTGCATGTTTATGTGTAAGCATATTCACAGACATGCATGAAAGAAAGAAAAATCTTTTGTCCATGTGAGCTCGAACATCACCTGCTGTTTGTGTGTATTTTAAAGCATATTAGTTATAGATATCATTAAACTGTGAAAGGCTAGAGGTATGGCTTTATGGAACAACAGGCCTTCAGCTGTCAACATTGCTGCCTGACCACCGACACAGCTGAAGCCCAAACACTGAAGCCCTCTATGCTATGTGCAGACAAAATATGTTTGTGAGTCAAATTAATAGTCTGTGTGTATGTGAGAAGTCCTGATATATCATTTTGGGTGGCAGTGTTAGCAGCGCTGGTGGTAAGGTTGACGAGGGTTAAACCAAGCTTGTTTGAAACAGGATTAACCCCCCGGCTCTCATGTGGACTGTGTGTGTGAGGGCGGCTCACATTTTTGGCCTTCCCCTCACGTTCGCGGCTGAAGGCTGCCGGCGGACAGCTGAAACCTGAGAGGCTCTCCTTGCTCAATCCAAATGTGCTTTGGCCAGACTTGGTCTTTTGCTTTTATTCTGTGAAACATCCATCCAGACATGAGCTGATCGGAGTTTCTAATGCGTCAAGCATTTTCAGCTGCATGAATTTATACATAGGTGTGTGAAAAGTCTGCAGGATCCTGTGTCTGCTGCTGCTCTCCCACCAGGACTCAACCCCGAGGCCTGATCCGGTCTGTGAATGGTATCCACCTTTACAAGAAGCCGCACCAGATTTTCAGGCTTCTCCATGAGGACGTTTCTGCTGCCAAGCAAGCTGATGGACGAGGGCGGTGTCACGTCTGCAAGGTGCGTTATAGGGCAACATTATGGTATATACTTCTGCAAGTTCTTTTGGGTCACAGCGTGCATGTGGGATATTTCCATTCATTGCTGCAGAGTGTGTCTAGTCTAGCAGGTGTTGTTTGAGACAGCCAGGGAGTAATCCAGGCTATGACAGGCTCTGAATTATAGAGACTGGCAGCAGGCGGTGCTGAGAGAAATGGGATACGCTGCTCTTGAATACAAAGATTGAGTATAGTAGCACGATTACTTGAGCACAGATTAGTCCATTAGCTTTCTAATAGTTCCTAAAAGACCACATTTGGAAAATGGGAAGAGTCTTAAATATTCACCATCACAAGTTTATGGGAAAAATGGGGATGGTGTTAAAATAGTATTTTATCACCAAGTAATTATTACAATGTGTTACTACCATGATTGAATAAGACATGCACGATTTACCATATTTCAAGTATATAGTTCAGCCTCTAAAAACCTACCCGCCAGTGGAGGGTTAAGGTTTGCTTTTTGGTTTTAACACTTATACTACACCTAATATTTATAGCTAATTAAGATAAGACTGAATTTGTCCTGCAGGGGGGAAAGACCGCCATCACAGCTTAAGATACAGAAGTTAAAAAGGTACTAAAAGAAAAAGAAAATAATTTAAAAACAACAAAAACAACAGATTGGAAGTATAGTAATTCATAAAAAGTTCATTCAGACTTTTATCGTCATTTCCTTTTACACTATAAAGCTCTGATGTAGATTTACACTAAAATCTGAACCGTATCCTACTAGAGTAATACAGTGTATTTCTTAAGTACAGTAATAAACAAAAACAAAAAAAGTACTTTGCGGGCCAAGCTGCTGCCGGTTAATTACTGTAAATTTACACTAAAAGGTTTACAGTGTCGGTAAGATTTCTCATCCTTAAAATCTTGCATTCTCTTAGAAATAACCTGCTGGCCAGCAGGTAGAAAAGAACTGGTGTTTATGTAATGTTGTAGCATTTTGGTCTTACAGTTCCTCTATTATAAGCTTTGAATCTAACAAAAATGTTGAGTCTAAACCCACCCCTACACCCCTACCAGGCAGGTGGGTTTTAAGAGGATATTCAAGCTGTATAGTGTTCCACTGTATTGGAACATACAGTAAGCTAAGACTGATTTGCACTGCTGCAGGTTTACAGAATAGCAGGCAGAAAGCCTATGCAGCATCCCTGAAACTGCAGTTTTTCTTTGCATGACACATAAACATGCTAATCTTTGTTTGTTCCCTTGTCTTTTCTCATTTCCTCTCGGGTTTGCCTGATACTATAATTTTCCATGTGGTGTTGACACAGAGAAATCCTTCTTTGACCGCATCCAAACAATAGTATATTATTTTCTAGAAAGGACTGTTAACAACTTTTCATGCTTTCTGCTGTTTCTGTTTATGTCATTGTTTTTCCTCCATTCTGATCATAATTGCTGTCCGTCTCCTTGGTTTTCATCTCTCTGTCTCTCTGTCTCTCTCTCTCTCTCTCTCTCGCTATAGTTTTGTTCCCTCCCTGCTTGATGTGGCTGGAAATGGGGCTTCAGATGGCATAGAAAATGCATAAATAAAGCAAGTAAAGGAGAAATAAATGAGAGCAAAGTGGCCCCAACAGGAAATAACTGTGTTTACAGTGTTTACATCTGTGCACGGGCCCCTGCATGTTTATGTGCCTACCTGTGCCGTGTTTATCTGACTGGAATGAAAAATGAAGACAGAAATTTTCTTCAAAAGCCGACACAAGTTTGACAGTGCTAATGGGAGATAGACGTCAATGAGATGTCGAGTGAGGATCCGGACTCTGCTGGATCCTCTCGAAATGAATGCAGAAAACGGACGGGTGCTTCAGAGCGGCTCTGCTAATCTGCATGCATGGCACAGCTCCTTCTGTTGTTCAGTTCAGGTATGGATTTCTTTACAGAACATGCCTCTGTGTAGATTTTGAGAGCTGATGTACACATGGAGTCTCCTGATCCATCAGCCTATTAAACACACAGCATCATATCTTTCACAGTTAGTAAAATCGATGTGATGGAAAACACTGTTTGAGATTCTCTTAAAATATTGATCCTACAAATTCTGCACACATTACATATTCATCGAACAGAAATGCCTGACCACATATTTAACCAAAGCCCGTCAGCAGAGCATCATTCCCTGCACGAGCTGTAAAATCACTCAGCCCCTGAATCATCTCCACCGTGTTGCTCTAGCTGGACTTGTCATCATATTGTAGCAACTCTGATTGATATTCTTGTGGAAAAGCTGCCAGACAGCTCGGCTGCATTCTACAGAAGCTTACTGGTATAATGTGCATAATTCACCGTGCTCACTGTAAGCCATCCACTGCACTTCAAAATGATTAGCCATGAAAATGTGGTGCACGCATTCTCCAGAGTGTTGGACGTTCTGCATCCCGCAGATTCCCTTGTCGGTTTTCATGAATTTTCCAGGGCCTTTCCCAGGGCTTCAATATGATTTTTGGGGGTCCTCCACTCAAGGGGAGACAAATAGACACAGCTGGAATGTGAAAGATGCCGCATGAGAGGAGAGTAAAATGAGCCTGGAAATATTATTGACGTGCTCTTGGGAACACATAATGTCATGGTGCTGTAACACAATCAAGACGGGTAAACAATGTGATAAAGAATGACGTGATGAGACTCAAAACCTTGAAAGGCCTCGTCCACAGGTACACGGGAAGTTTGGAAAATATGGTTTTTCCCTCCTTTACTCTGCAAAGAAATCCCATCCACACCATCTCTGTCCAAATGAAAATGTAAAAACACAAATGAAGAACTGTCAAGAGCACGCACAACCAAAGACAAAGATGTTGGCAAATCAGGAGCCTGAAAAAAAGCTATTACCAATGGCGCATTCATCTCTCCACAGTGCATACCGCACCTCTGTTCTGGGGCATTGTTAGGCCGGTGGCAGTTTCAAAGAGCAGACGGCCACTGTTTCAAACATGTAACATTCACCGTTTTAAACACATATTGTACAACAAAACTACTTAAGGTAAGGCAATAAAACCACTTTTGTCAAGGTAATGAAAAAAAGGCTTGAAATCTCCAAACAAAACGAATGGGACAACACCAGTCCCCTGGGTCAAAGCCACAGGCTTGTGCTCCCCACCTCCCCTCCCATCAACCCTAAATGCATCCGTCGGTATGCAACATAAATGGCCTAACAACATTACCTCTGTCGTACCTTAACATGTTGGAAGTGTTACTGCACATTCATTTATTCATATATTCATTCATTCATTTATAAAAACATTGTGAGCAGGGTTGGAACTAACACAATTTTACCAAATCTGCCAAAGATGTATCCCTATAGGGCGCCACAGGAATTAGTTCTTAAACCTGGAAGTAGGCTAAGTTAGCATTTTAGCGCCCTGGGGTCTAACCTCTCAAACTCAATGAGGATTTTAAATGGATTTTTGGTTAGATCTGTTGTTAACACAAGCTTAGGAGATTTTGTGCTTGTACGACATAAACTTTGTTAACAAACACACCAAATTTTTTACGTTTCCTTAATTAGGGGGTTGCTGACAGGGGGCTAAGTGAGACAGCAGTTAGCTTTTCGCTTTGGTCAGTTGCATTAACGTTCAAACGTAATGAAAGTGGTATTTTTTGTGAAGATTATCCTGCTAAACAAAACGCAAAAGCATCAAAAACATGTGTCTGCCAGAGCTTATTTTCTGCAATGATCCAAAATCCAATGCAAAAATCCCATAGGTAAATTCTCCAATTGGCCTCATAGCAATGCTACTTCCGGGTTGGCCTACAAAACTAACGTCATGCTGCATTGAAGAAGACTTGAAAGTAGCGATTTACACCATAAACACATAAAGAAAATGTTAACTGAGATAATAAATCAAGTGAGAATTCAGCAGTAGCTCTACTATTCAAGCTTCGAGCTTGCCTGAAACAGTTTGTAAGTTGACAAAAGGCCAAAACTCTTTTATAACTGCTGCATAATGCTATCATACAGCCCTTATAAACATCAACTGTACTCTTTATATGATTAAGGCCTCACAGTGGGAGCACTGTAGCTGAGAGAAGATGGAGCCAAAGAGATGAAGTACAAGGATTTTTACTATATTATCTGTCAACTTGTGCCAAATTATTGGCAAAGTTGCACAGCAAGCATGCCAACACTAAGCTGTCCTGCCAGGAAGCTTTTATTAGCTTCACTTAATTGAGTTGAATCAATATTACAAGGCACAAATGCCATAAAATGTGCTTGGCTGAAATTAAACCGACAATAGACAATATCTCACCCAACATTTCAAGCTAGCACTCAGGCCAGGTATGCTCCATGTTTTATTGAAACCAGAGGGAGCTGCTTAGTGTGGTCAGTCACAGGTGCAAGGAAATGGCAGCATGGTGCTGGGCCGTGACGACTGTCAAAAGGCGAAATGAAGGCTCAGGCAGCATGGCAGCGTGAGCCGTCGAGTCAGGCAGGAAATGTACTTTTTTTCTTCTTCTCCCCTTTCAGATGAAGGATGGGCAGGAGCACAGCACACTGGTGATGGCTACAGGGGCAGCCCCCTAGTCAACCCCACATCTCCAGCCAGTCACACTTAGTGGACCGTAGCTCTCTCACCCAATCCCTCAGAGTCCCAGAGGAGCCAGTTGACAGCTCCTCCACCAGGCCCTGCTCGCTATCGAGAGTCAGCAACAGGTGCCACAGGCTTTCTTTGAGTGTGGTTGTTATGCATCAACTGAGGAACTTCAGCCTGACGGGCTTTTTTATCCTCTTGAAGAAACATGAATGTTTTAAAGGAATAGGGAAGAGGAGATGTGAAATGTTTGCTGACAAGAAACTACGTCCTGACATGGTTGTGTTTAGATCCTTGACATGCCACAGAATGTATATTACCATAACTGTATATCGACCTAAGATAATAAATAAATGCCAATATATAGGGACATTTAACAATAAATTGTGCTTTTCTGAAAATTGTTTGCCTACCTGGTTCAGGGCTGAACAATAAAAACAACCAACGTGTCTTTGTGGCACTTCAATAAACCATAAACGCCTGCACTTTGATGTTAGAGTGGCTCCCTTGTTATCATTCCTACATGTGGATGTGAGTCCTGTCTGATCTGGCTGATCCTCCGTGAGTAACACCACACATAAAGATGAAAAAGGCACACTTACTACCACCACATGTTTCTTGACAAGCCTGCATCTGAAACTCTTTTCTGTCTCAGATAACCCCTAAAATTCATGATGGATCTAGACTGAGTAAGTGCAAATGGCTATATAAAGTCACTTTTCCATTCTAGAGGGGCTCCGATAAAACTGGGAGGACTGTGTGTAAGTATTGTTCTTTCTCAGCTGCTCTTGGAGTTTCCTATTTTTAAAATTAAGTCTAAATGATGGTGCAGGCTAGGTTATGGGGTGTTGCATAATCAATTAAAGATACTTTGTTTAAAATCACACTTCTCATTAAGAATGTTGCTCTATTACTGCAACTATTTCTTTGTTATTGCTACTGAGTGAGCCATCTCTTGTCGCACATGTGTTTTTTTTGCATGAGAAAAGCTTGATGGAAACACCAAAATTAGATAAAACTTTTCTTGAGGTGGTTTTGTCTTTTTCGAAAAATAGTTAATGCGCTAAACGGGAGAAGCCGACAGCATTTCGCTTGCATAGCAACAAAGAGGGCCGACAACAACCTCAACTGTGAAGAGTAAACATGGCAATTAACTCAAGTCTTTGTTGTTATTTGATAATTGTTATAAATAAAACTGTTTGGAGGACAAATTAAAAATTTCAAGTACACTTCTGACCCATTTGACTGACCAGCCATGGGGGAAAAAAACTGTAATATCAGACTTTAAGAGTTGCTTTTGAGGTTAAAATTCAGCGTCAGGGATATGTACCAATACAATGTAGGCAAAACCTGTTAGACTTAATCCAGCCTTTAAAGAAAATGTCAGATTTAGATCAAATGCGTATTTAAATCTCCCCAACAAAACTACTGAACGGCTCTCATTGATGATATGCAACGGTATCCAACTGTTAAAAGGGCACTGCAATGGCATAACATGGAGTTCACTCTCGCCAACTGGAAGTCAAATGATGACTTCGACAAATGCAGATCACATGCCGACGCTCGGAAACTTGACGTAGCTTTTAAAAGAGCCGACAGCTCGTTGATTGAGCTACCAGTCATGAAGCTAACAACATGTGCTGTGCAGTTACTGTGGGAAGGTGCCTTGGTGGCTGCACACTCTGGCTATTGTTGATGTGTGTGAACGTGTGTGTGCGTGTGTGTGTGTCCATGTATAGCTAAGCTGTGGCCGTGGCCCACACACGCTGCTGACTTTGTAAACGCCTGTGTCAGGATCAAAAGCCTGGCTATCCGCAGACATACTTGATTAGTGAAGGGCAGCTCACAATAGCAGCCACACTGAGGACTGCCGGACAGATGGACTTCTTTTTCTGTCTTAATGCTGTAAATACTGAGAGGGCTCAACATGTTTCACAACATGTCGGCATTCATGAAAAACCTGTTTTTCTTTCCCTAATCGCTGATTTCTTCTATCAGCCGTATCAGTATTGTAGCATGATTATAATAGTTTTAATTTTCAATCTTTCCAATGCACCAATTCTATTTAATCTTGTCTTTTTTTAATCACTTCTTCTGCACCCCTGCACCCTTCAGCACTCAGAGCGACTGGACACACTTTCTTTTGTTATCGTAAGTCTTTGGTTTTGTTTCTTAATGCTTCATTTGAAAACCAATTAGCTTCTCTCTTGGATTCAATTACCAAAGTGAAAGGCTAGTGCTATCTCGCCTCCGCAATAATAACAAAATAATTGTATTCACACGCAGCCCCACCCCCAGCCCGCCTTTGGCGCACTGCTCTTTCAACCAGTGTCTGATCCCCTGCTTCGGCCTTGGCTGCATGCTATGCGAGTTGATTCAAAGTTGGAGCGATCATATCGCTCGCCGATAAACAAAACACAACTGTTGGCTTGGCTTGTCTTTCAAAATCAATGAGGTCGGGGAACATTTCAAATGGATTTCTCCTTGAGGATACGGTGAGGGCCTTGAAAAAAATGTGCTCCATATTTCCACTGCCGCTGGCACGGCTTGACATGGGTGTCTGGGTGTGTGTGTGTGCGCCTGTGTGGGCTGGAGAATGTGTGTAAAAAATTAGTGTACATGTGTGACAGAAAAAGGGTCTGAGTTTGTGGTTGTGTGATTATGTGCGAGTGTCTGCGTGTGTGTCAGCAGTCAGTCATAATCTGGAAAGCATCACTGCTCACCACCAGCGCTGACGACGTGTGCGCACAGCACCGGCTCTGCCCTGAAATGGTCTCAGACAGCGGTGAATACGCTTGTAATGAGGTCGAAACTGTGGAAAAATTATATGTTCAGACATTATAACTGCGTGCGCCTTGATTGCTTCACCACACTGACTCCGTCTTGTAGTCAAGTCCATCAACATTTGCTACAATATTATTTTTCTAGGAGAGGTGACTGCTTATTTTTTAAATAAAGCTTAATAAGTAAAATGCCACTACAGTCTTTTCCTGTAACATAGGAACTTATTAAATAAATATTAGAACATTTAACTGCTTCTTGGGCTGTGAGTCATGTTTTTAAAACAGGAGGTTGGCCATGCAAACGGTTATGTGTTCACAATGTAATATTTCAGCAATAATATGTCTAAAAACCTCCAGACCTGTCATATATTTAAAACATTTTTTACGATAGGATTTTAAACTATATATTTTAACCAGATAAAGGAGCTTAAGTTATCAGAGACTCAAGCTGAGCAAACATTAGCTCGGGTCCAGCCTCGTCCCCAGCACGCCAAACAGCATCAGAGAAACACGGCTTTCTAACATGAAACTGCTATAAATTGCATTTTTACTGCTTTTAAAAGGCCAAGTCTATTTGTTTTGGGGAAGAAGAGACCTGGACGGCATGTGCTCGCCTTCCAGAAGTTGTCATAAACATTTTAAAACTACAATTTTAAGATCTTGTTAATTGTAAACTATATATTTTAACCGGATGAAGGTACTTAAGTTATCAGCTGAGCAAACATTAGCAAAAGCTCGGCTCTAGTCTCATCGCCAGCGTGCCAAAGAGCATCAGAGAAACACATATTTTTGACATGAAACTGCTTTATTTAGTGTTTTTACTGCTTTTAATCACTGGGTCCATTTGTTTTGGAGAGAGAGACCTCTGCGGATAATTTGGCAACTAGTAAAAACCTCCTGAGCATCCGGACCTTAAGTTATCGGAAAAACAAGATGAGAAATGTAAGCAGCTGCTTGGCTCCAACTTCTTCTGCTGTTTGCCGAACAGCTTTGGAGAAAAACAGCTTTTTAGAGTGAAACTTTATTGAAAAGTGTTTTTACTAGTTTTAATCAGCAGGACTGTTTGTTTTGGAGAAAACCTGAAGAAACTCTAACCAGGAGAAGCTGACTGCTATAACAGCAATGCTCCATTTTTTTGGTAACTGTTTTGATAGAGAAAAAATTACATATTACACATTCAAAGCCTTCTTTTAAATTATCCCACATTTCCCTTCGTAGGTGATGAAAACATACAGTATTTCATTTGCTCACTTGCAAGGCCAGGGACCACCAGCTAAGCTCTGTAAAGTGTATCAGCGCTCGCACCGTTAACTGCCGCTATTGTGGGTGTTGTGATTACATTTAATTGGCCCTCCCTCAGAAACTTTCTCACACACACACACACACTTCACACCACCCACTCACATGGATTTCATAAGGTAAGTCTAGTAGGTGCCTCGTGGCTTGCTGACCTCTAAACAGTATTCACTTCCTGTATGGGTTGAAGTCATCTTGACCAGCGTAAATCACCCGTCCCAGCGCTTCGATTACACGCTCTGCTTCTGTCACCAGTCCCCCCGCTTCCCCTCCCCAACAATTTCAAAGCTAATTGCTTCCGACATAAACATGCAGTTAGCGTATTGATATGTGGTTTGGGGAGTTAAATTATGCACAAGCCTCACTTAAAGCTGCACTTGAACCTGAGAAGAGGAGCTTTAACTGGTGGGACTGGGGAGGGGGAAATACCTTAAATGCTTTTGAATGTGTGCGAGAACACAGAACATTAGCCCACATGTGCTCCAGCATGATTATTATGTTATCTGTGATCCATAAGAATTAGGTCAACGCCGCGGTGGAAATATAGCAGCGCTGGTTTTATGAATATGCAGATTTTCATGTCACATTTGCATAACTGAACAGCATTCAGAGAAGTTCATGCAAGCAACATCTGTTTATCATTGTGCAAAACACACCTCGAGTTTATTTGGAATTTAAAATGTCAACTTTAACCTTCGGGAAATTGGTTGCTACATTCAGTATTTAGAGATACTGATTACATTTTAGATTCAAAATGAATGAGAATTGCAAATGTAGTCCATGGTGAATAATGCATTTATTGTCTGGAGTACAATCCCTGTAGACAAGGGACTGAAAATACAGAAGCTACTGTGGGATTACTACCACGGATGAATGGAGCCTCTTTTCTAATGTGTCCTGTTCGTATCGTGGCCCTGAAATAATAGTCCAACTCAGTCCGAGCAGCACAAACTTTACATGCCACATCAGCCAGGGTGATGATTAAGTTATGTAAACAGTTTGGAGGGGGTCAGTGATGCAAGTGTTCGTCTCTGAGATGTGCTGAAACGTACGCTGTATGTATTCCCAAGGGACACGCAAAAATCAACAAGAAAAATCATCAGCGTTGAGGGGTAGAAAAGCAAGCATTCATCTTTATTAAAGTCCCTGGTTTATGTTAGAGGACCCTCAGTCCTCTTCGGACTGTATACCGGGCCTGAAAATAAACAGCTGTTGGAGAGGAATAAAAAGAAAGTCTGAAATTAATCAGTGGAACTTCCATATCTCTGTCTCCCACACAGCACATGCATTAAGTGATCACAATAATCCAGAACACAAACACATACTGGACGTGTAGAAAATCAGATGTGGATTATCCCCAAACTACATTTGTGTTTTATTATATGTATTCTTTTCTTTTTGTAAAATAAAGTTTACCTAACCTTAGCAGATAAATATTATGAGAACCATTGGCAAAGTCTACGTTCTATGATAGAAGTCATGTGTGTTCACCATTTTTAGGGCCTGATGATGAAGGAAACACAGATGGAGTTGCAGAAATAGATTTTTTTTAAAGAGAATCAAATGTAAAGGCTGGAATATTGTGGAAGTTGCCAATATGGGGATGTCATTTGTAAAAATCAGGGGATTACCGACCATTATTAGGGTGGAATGTTTGTTTATTTTTCTTAATTGAAGCGCTGCCTTGGATTAAAAAAAGTGTGCAATGTTGTGTTACATAAATTAATGGATATTCATGAAATTTTAATTGTTTTCCTATTTCATTGATTAAATTCTGCTCATGCACGACATGATTCGACACTCTTTAGAGAGAGGTAAATGTGCTTAAATTATAAAACGCAAAATTCTGAAAAATGTAAAAGAAACAAAATCCAGAGGAAAGGTTACAGCCTTACTTTTTACATTGAACTACAGCACACACACACGCACACACAC
>CAFUXE010000546.1:343765-499824 GCA_903364295.1 Serranus cabrilla | reverse complement strand
AGGCACTCTATGAGTGTTTGATCCTTTGATAAAAAGAGTGAAAAAGATCCTGAAGCCCGTCGTCATTAAATCTGTGTTGGTTTATTTGTGTAAGACACTGGGGCTCGGAGGAGAGCGGAGCAGTATAGGGGTGGTCCACAGTCCATTTGTTCACTGTTCGCTAGCGGCAGATCTCTGGAATTCACTTTCTGCACAGCGAGGGAAAAGTTGGCAGTTGCATTAAGTGAATAGAGAAAGCCTGAGAGCGTATAGGCATGTACTTTGTGAGGATAGTGTTGAGTTTGCGGTGTGTTTGTGTGCCCAAAAGGTGTGGAGAAAATCAGCCTTTCTGAACTACATAAACTAGCGAGGCGACTAGTTTCTGCACATGTGGAGGTGTGGGGGGGTTGGGAGGTAGTAAAGGAGCAGGGCGGGTACATGGGGCATCGTCTCCAGGGCTTACTGTGGGGGGGGGGCATCTAGAAGCAGCTGTTTTTTGGCCGTACTAAATAGAGACGTTGTCCTGTGCCAGTGCTCACCAATGCTTCTCCAAATCCGCCTTCCCTCGCCATGCACGGCACAGAGGAGGGGAGGGGGGGTAGCTGTCTAAACTGAAGCCATCATCAGCCACTCTCCCTCACCCCCACATACCGACCTCCCCGCTCCCCTTTCCTGCCTGATGTGGCCCTAGACAGGATCTCATCTCGCACAACTGGCCCGGGCTCCCTCTAAAGTGTCAAAGCGGGTCTTAATTTAAAAGCCCCTGGGCCCATTGCAAACTATTCAGCTATGCTTACCACTCAATTATCTTCCTGTCCCATTTTTCCGCCACTAAAGCCCCCCTCTGAAAACATTTAAGAGCGCTTTGTGGTGGGTCAACCACGGTTTCAGTTTCCCAGTGCCCTTGTCCTTCAAGACCAAATTCAAACACACCAAACTCCTGTGACAAAAGACCTATTTTACCGAGCGGACAGTCCATGCGACAGATTAAACGACGCTCCTGCTTCCTGTGATGCTAAAGTGATGTCAGTGCTCTTTGACTTTGTGTTTCTCACAGTATTTGACAGCCCCTCTGGTAGCTATTAGTTTGGTTAAGGATTGCCCCGTTCTCTTTCAGTGGTCAGTCAGAAACAAATAATGTGCTTGCCCTCCGGTGTTTGCCGAAACAGCCCCGCGAGACCTTGAGGCTTGGAAACGTTTACGAACACTCTGAACCACAGGAAACATCCAGAGGAAAGCGTTCCCTCTCTCTCTCCGACCCCTCCGCCCTCCCCTCTCCTCCCCAGATCCTCACCGGCAATGGATTTGGGACCAGAGAGCTTGAGAAAGGTCAAAGGTGAGTGAGAGAAAAGCACAGATGACTCTCAGATGGATTAGCGCTAAGTGATCCAGACTCTCCCACACAATCACAACACCTAAAAGGTCATTTTCACGAGGCATCTAATATCAGTCGGTTTCAGCTATTTTGACCACCAGCTAGAAAGATGGTAAACGGGACATTTATCTTAGTCAGAAGCAATTTACTGTATGAAAAAGAAAAATCCAGGTTTTTTTGTACTGCCTGCAACTTTGTATTATTTTAGAAAACACTAATAAAATCTGCATTACAACTATTAAAGAAAGAAGAAGAAATCACATGCAGTTGATTTTTCACACTGCCCTGGAAAACATTATCAGTAAATTAGTGGAGTGTAAACTCTTTGACAAATTATGAATCCTCACGCAGAGGTGGGCCAGCTATCATTAATCTTGACGTACATGTGAAAATGAAGTCAGGTGGCTTAGCACTCTTAAACTTAAATTAACTGTGATCCATCATCTGCAGTGAAGCTTGGGCTTCCAGGAAAAGGACATGATAAGAGAGAGACTGCTTATCAAAAACCAAACACTGTACTCATTTGTACCTTTCAAAAAATGACCAAGCGGAGGCCAAACGTTGCAGATGTAGAGTTGGATTTCTCTCGGTGGATAAACCTCCCTCACCGTGTCCTGCTGTAATGGATATCTATCTATTAGCATGAGAAATTATTACTGTGGATTCTTTGTGATACTGGAACAGCCCAACCCTTTGGAAAAGGAGTGAAAAAAAAGGCTTTTTTACTCCTCTTACTGTTCCAGTCAACAACAGTGTTCGTACATCATGCCCATTCACAAAAATAAAGAGTTTTTTAAGTGTTTAAAACAGTGATTGTCACGCTTAAATGATTACAATGTGTTGTGGTTTACAGCGTATGAAAAGCAGCGGTCTTCACTTGTCACAATAAGAATGGGCTGCAGCAGTTTAGAGAAGTTCATATTTAATGTATTTTTTATGTTGTAGATCTTCAATTTCATCTTGGATACACATAAAAATACGATGATGTATTCTGGAGGCTGGGTATTCACACAATAACACAAACAAACCAACCAATCTAGAGCAGAAACTCCCATGTTCTGAGAGGTAAAATGTGTGTTTTTGTGAATGGAG
Source organism: Serranus cabrilla (assembly GCA_903364295.1). NCBI lineage: Eukaryota > Metazoa > Chordata > Actinopteri > Perciformes > Serranidae > Serranus > Serranus cabrilla. The sequence continues at coordinate 497,378 of CAFUXE010000546.1, read as the reverse complement.
TCTGGTGTCTTTGAAGGGAGAATAGATTCTTCTGTGCTGGTACTCTTGTCTGCCAACTGCCAACTATTAAAGATAATACACTGATAATATATAAGCACATCATCCAATACCACTTTAAAAAAAAAGTGAATTATCCCTTTAAGTGATCAAATATAAGTCAAGAATAGATTTCTTGCCTTAGGTGCATATTGTTAACCACAAAAAAGCTGCATTCACACTGATTATTTCTAACCAGTCTGTAATCAAATAAGAAGAGTTTCATGGGAGCACTTCAGTTACATGGAACTTCAAAATAAAAACAAGTCGTCACCAGTCTTCAGGATATGTCAGCTCCAACTGAAACCGCTCATCTCAACTACATCTCACAACCTTTTCTCAGTGAACACCATCCTTCATCACGTCACTTTTAATGCCTGGAGACTTTCCAAGCAGTCAGAGTGCTTTTTGCTTCGTTCTTTCACAACCTGGACATTCAAGAAGTGCTTTACACATTTGAGTGGCCTTGGAAGAAACTATAATCTGCACTAACTCATCATATCTTTTTTTTCTCGGCTATAAAAAGAAGTTTTACTGAGTTTCAATAGATGGCTATAACCGATAAAGTATCCCTACATGGTGATGAACTGATCTTCTCTGGCAAGAGGTGGAACTAATCATTATTTTCATAACCAGTTGATCTGCTGAATATTATCTTGTATACGAAAAAATCTATTGAATGAAATGTTTTGTCAGACCAACAGTCCAAATCCAAAGGTTTTCATCTAATGTTCATATATATAAGAAGGCATTTTAGCTATATAAAAAAGTTTGCCTTTTAAGCTGTATAATAGTGATTTTCAATAACTATTATACAGGGAAAATCCATCAATAACCAACAAAAGTAATGTTTTGAGCTGGAATGAAAATGTCTGTTATCTTTTTTATGTGGATTGTGCACTCTGCAAAGGTTATTAGGTCGGTAATTATACATACAATGCAATGCATTACATTGTCAGTCAATTATATCAATGATAACTGAGAAAATACAGAATACATAGGAATAAAATAAATAATATAAATATATATAATAATATGAAACAAATAATATAAAAACAGCTAAGCTTAAAAAAAGCTAAGTTTCAGTTCAGTTTGTCAATTGCTGACTTAAAAACTAAAGAATAAAGAAATCTATGGCCAACATCATTTTTAAATCACGGCAAACGACATTTTCTGCATCATATATTGTGTAAAAAAAGTTTTCATAAAGGTACATATTGGACAGCATATACACCGATACCAATAGGCTGATCATATCTGTGACCGATATATATCTGTCGGGCTGTAGTGTGAATTAAGACAAAGTGTCCCACAGCTTTCTAATTCTAATCTTTGTGCATTAGAAGCGGTTTCTCTCCTTCACAACTAAAAAAGAAATCAGATCCGTCTCCGACGTGAAAGAAAGGGGATCAAAACTAGGGCACTTTGAGCTGCAGCGTGAATGTTGCCTCAGCTATAGTCCTCCAGCTCCCCCTCTCTCCTGTCAAGCACTTTCCCTCTCTATCCCTTTTTTTCAACACTCTCAGACTTCCCCCTTACACGCCCACATTTCTCCCTCTCGCCCCCCCATACTTTCCCTCCTCCTCTCCCCAAATCTTTGCCCCTATCGCACTGCACTCGCTCCTCTAATGAGACGCACTCATACACCAGTATCTCTCTAAAACCAATCTCCCTTTATCTCTCTATCAGGCACTCTTCCCTTTCCTCATTGTTCTCCATCCTGTGTTTTTCTCCCAGTATATTCCCTCTTTACTCTTTCAAAGCTCTCACATGTGGATTTGATTATTGGCACTAACGCAGCACATACAGCTAAAGGCTGGAGGGTTCGGGTGTGGGGGCATGTTTGATAGAAATCCTTTGCGCCATCTCATTTTCCCAGCGTTCGGTAAACACGACCAACTCGGTTACCATCTCCTCTTGCAGCGCTCATTTGTATTTTTTAAGGATGTGATAAAATAAATGAGATGGAATAGTTTGATCAGAATGGGGCTTGATCGAAATGCCCGGAGGTAGAGCTGTTTTTAACTGTCTAATGGTGAAATGAATGTCTGCCAAGAAAGTGCAAGACAAGCTACTCAAATATTCAATTAATTTGTTGTTTCTGGATTTCAGTGCATGAATAAATTACTTTTTAGGGAAGTTAGTTTATGTGAATGCAAGTCAGGTCACGTCAGGTAACTGGATGCTGAAAATAAGAATCAGCTTGTGCTGTAATGTGTGTTGGCCAAAGTTTCTTCACAGTTGTCCAGATGTGGAAGAAGTACTTGGATCCTTTATTTAAATCTGAGTAGCAACAGCATAGTGATAAAAACTCTATTACAAGGAAATATTCTGCATTCAAAATAGTACAAAAGTGAAATGTACTTAAAGTACCAAAGTAAAAGTATTCAATACAAAGAATGGCTCCTTTCTGAGCATTTTAATAGCATGTTATTGGATTACTATTATGCATGTGAGAAGTACATTGATGCAGATCAAGGTGGACCTGGGTGAATAATAATGATTGTATTACACTTTCTATCAAGTAGGAGTCTTCTTCTTAAAGTATAGATTTTGTGTAATTTTTGGGAAGAAATGATCTCATTCCATTGTATTAATAATGTGAGAATCCTAAAAGAAGACAGCATAAGAGACTGCAGCTCTAAAGTGAGTTTCATTAAAACGGGCTGAAATGATATGAAAATTATTTTTTTCATTTGTTTTAGGAGATCTTAGGGCTCAATATAAGACAAACCATACATGGGAAGATGGAGATTTTTTTTTTTGCAAAGTAGCATAAAACAGGAGAAAATGGAAATGCTCAGAAATTGTTATTAGTGATTGAGTAAATGTACTTAGTTACTGTGATCATCAGTCTGGTCTTAATTACATCATGATTGGCTTGTTTGTAAATATATTTCAATTCTAAATATTGTATAAGGTAAGCAGGGGTTTCAACAACCTATACCATATCACCCTTTTTTGGTTTATTTATTTAAATCACTTTTTTATTATAAATCTAAACTCGGCTAGTGTGCATCCAGAAGTGATTATGCAGCATAGCTGTGAGGCTACAAAACTATATTGGTCATTAAACGAGTAAACCATTTGAGGAAATAATTATGAGATGATCATGTGCTCTAGTAACCAAAAGAGAGGGACCCCAGTGATATCTGTGAAGGGTGTTGGGATGGGCTCAGGATTCAATTAAAGTTCGGAGTGATATAACATCCACTTCACTGAAATTACACTGAATTGAAATACTAATACAGCACACATGTGATAAACTTGTTTTCAGCCATATTAATAGGCAAAGGAGTTAAAATATCTTTCACAGCAATATATTCCTCATACAATTCCTTAGGAAAACGTTTGAAGTTTGATTTGCATGATATTCTTTGAAACATGACACATAACAAATGCTGTTTCAGCAAGTTGTTAACATAAGATAAGCACTGTTTTAAAAATGTTAATGTTTTAACCCTCTGAACCCCAGCAAATGTATGTTTTCTTTGAGAGAGCTTCAAGAATACACTGTTTGTTGTAGAATGAAAATGTAAAAAGAGACATTATTGTCAGAATTTCAACTTCCCCGACAGACCTTGAATGGATCATAGGTTACAAAACTTTCCGTTGGAAAAAGTAACGTAAACCAAGCTTACAATTGCACTATTCAGTTTTATTCCAATCTCTAAAGTTTGTTTTTTAGAGAATTCAAACTTGCATTTTTCTTTCTTTTTTATGATTTTTATGATAGAAAAGACATATTTGAGTTGTTCCCACTTCTAGCCATGATTGTTCTGGTTCCACAGAGGTGCAGGACTTTTATGTTGCAGTGAAATTCAAGGCCACAGTGACTAAAAAGTAAAAAGAGGAAAAAGACAGCCTGAAATGGTACCGTAGGCAGACCTAGAAGAACAGCGGTAAGCTTAAAAATCACTACCGTGATGGAAAGTCTTGGATTTGTTTAGACCATTCATCTTCCCTACCACCCACCTGATAATGTTGATAATGTTTAACATTGTGTTTATTTATCAGCAGACAAAATTAGAATTTTGAATTGGAATAGCTACAAATTTCTAAGAATGTCCCTTTATAGGAATCACTATGAATGGTTCACGAGAACAGCCGGCTCACAGTTTTCCGAGATTCAAATCATCGTCCCATCAGGGTTCAATAAAAGAGAATAAATGAAAACACTGTGGAATGAAAGTTCAAAGTTGATCAGAGGTGAAGAATTTGCTGGAGCAGATAAATGAGAAGCAGCAAATTGAGCGTGCACCATAGAAGCGCTGCTCTTTTCTCCGTTTCTTTGCTTTTTGTTCTTCAGTGGAATGTTTTTGGTGAAGGGGGGGAAGCTAATCATTCAGTTTGGGTCATGGGCAGAATTGTTTGCAGGGAGTTTTCCCACACCACAAAATACTGCAAGATGTTTTACATTGTCATCACCTTAGGATGGCACTTCCCAAACCCCAGTGACTGCATGTCTGTCATGTGTTATTAATTAGCACTGGTACTGGTGCTAATCTCACTTCAAGAAACTGGAGTGATTTAAGCCAAAGATGTTGCCCACTTTGACCAAAAATTCCCAAGAAGCCATGCCAGGAAAGACTGGCTCACATCTCCAGCTATGTGCTCTCACACTGTCAGCCATGTCTGTCTAATACCCTCCCACCCCCAGCTGACTGCCAAGGTGCTTCTCTTTTCTTCTCTCCGTTTCTGCAAACTTAGCAAAGAAAGTTATTTTCATAACGTAAACATTTCACTTTGCTTCAAGACGTTCTTTTTCTTCGCTGAAAGGCCCGTTTAGGAACGCGGGGATTGACGGGGAACCTTTGGGTGCTCTTAGCAGGATGTGGTTTTGCTGTTAGCTGACTCAGGTGCGCCATTTATTCCCATTAGTGCTGATGGTGGAATAGTGCTTTATTCTTCTTTTACCTGTCATGGCTGCCAGATGTAGGTCTGTAGCACTCTGCAACTACAACTCTGACAACAGAGTCAAAGGCATCGCCCCGAGTCTGGAAAACAGCCGCTAATTGGCAGAGCTCACTAGCATGTTTTTTGGTAGCACTTCTCACGTCTTCAGAAGAGGCAGAAGCGACTTATCATGTGAAAAGCATGACTCTGTCAGCCTTTGTGTAATTCAAATGCTGACAGGGGGAATTTGCTGGATGAGGATAAAAAACCCAAGGAGGTTTTGCTTATGCTGTGCAGAGCGACATCACTTCCTGTTAGGCCAGTGAACATACTCGTGGTTCAATTTGTGTATCGTGAAAACAACATGAACATAAATGCGCACAACCATTAGTTATGCCAGATCAAAAACCTACAGTAACGAGGCCGGTTAGCCACATAAAGATTTATTAGGGAATGAGTTCTCAGAGGCAGTTTGTTGTTATTGTTTGTTTCTCTCACTGGAAACTTGTGAAGTGACAGAGAAGTTTTAGGACCAGACACTTAAGCTTCCCTCTCACATTTTAATTAATTTTGTGTTTATCTGGGTGTTTACGCCAGCGTTGAGTCACTGCAGCAACGCTAAATCTTGTGGATGTATTCATGTAGGTGGCTGGGGCTGTTTTCCAAACTTCTCTGGCTCCGAAATTCTCTCAACATGTGCCTCACACATTTTACTTTCTCAATCCAAATGCTGTTGTGTCCTGCACACTATTACTGTACCAATAGCAATTAGCTCATCTCCACTTGGGGAATAACAGAACTGGCATGACTTTAAAGCACACTGGTGATATGCGAATCCCTTAAATGTATCGCGTCCCATTTCGTGAAAAAAGAAAGGGAAATAATCACCTAAAGATGTGTGTGTGACGAAGAAGCAAAACCTTTAAGACTGTCTTCTATTAGAGAGGGAAAAAAAGATTGAGATGAAAAGAAGGAATATAATGGTGCTGCTCTATGATTGCGCACTTTTAGTTTAGTGTGTGCCTGGACGTCATTGGGGCCGGACATCCAGAGATAACAGATCCAACCGTCAAGTGGGGGACAGAAAGGGGATGAGTGGGATTGATTACACCATAACATCAGATATAACAAACCACTAATCTGATGGTCCATCTGCAGTCGTACGTCTTCATCTATCATCCGCCCTCCTGTCCGTCAGCGCCGTGGCTCAGGGGCAGCCCAGGAGCCAGACGGGGTAAACTCCTTTCTGCACGTGCATGACTCAGCGCCTGAGCATCAATCAACCTGTCCATCTCCGCGCGCTGCCCTACAAACGTGACTTTCTGCTCCCTGATGAAGTTCCGATGAGGAAGATTGGATGTCTGGGATGATACATTTTATTTTAACCTTCAAAACAAGAGATAAGGCAGAAAGACGGTTTCAAAGCTGGATCAAATTCCGCTTCCTGCAAACATGTGTTCCCCTCTTTGTGGGCATTTGTTTGACTGTTTTGCTACCCTGCCAGCATATGCTTTGCATCAGAATGTATGTGACCCAATTCATAAGCCTGTATTTTGTCCCATTATCTGGTTTGCTAATTACCTCAATCTTGTCACTTAAATGTAATTATGGACATCACGTTATGTTTTCGATGGAAATACATTTGGTGCTGTACAGAAGGCTGGGAGGGATCCTTCGGCTTGGCAAAGCTTCCATCGAGGGAAAACAAAAACATGCACTAAAAATGGATTGCAGAGTTTCTTATGTTTTTGATCACAACAAGAAGGGCGAGGATTTTGACATCTGTATTAAGCAGAAAGACGCACATAACAGGCCACATACAGTAACTATGCACCATAAGTGCTGCTAAAAGGTGCATGATGGAAAGCTTGAAGTTATCCCCAAAGTGGAAATGAAAACCAGAGTTTTGTGGGGCTGAGAAACAGAGACTTTATTTCCTTAGCAGATGGCTGCTTCCTTTACCACCAACGTTAACGTGTTCTTGAAAAGGGTTTTTTCTTCTTGTGGTGGTCAGGGAGGAGGAGGACTTCTAGCTGTTATCACAAGCTGCAGTGAGACATCATCTGCTTTAGAGACACTGGTCCATCAAACACTGAGGCAATTACGCTGAGAGCACAGAGGTCAGAGAGTAAGGGAGGCAGGAATGAGCCTGCCGGATCAGCTTATCGGATGGCCAGAAACCCAGAACAGCTGAGGAAACTAGTGGCACTTTTCTCAGAAGTCAAGAGAGTTCGGCGCAGGAGAGGGAGGGCAAAGGTCACGAAATGGAGTTTTATTTCACAGATCTCTTTATCAGGATCTTTTTAATTTTTCAACCCGGAGAAGTCAGGAGGGTGTGAGCAGATTAGAATAATTTTAAGACAAAGTGATGTACTGTGAAATTGTGCTGTACCTGCTGCATTTAGATTAATCAGCAGAGGGTTTTTCAAGGACACCTTTTGTAATATGTATGATTTCTTAAATAGATAGTTTGATAATCTTCTGGAAAGAAACCCAAAAGAGGATATCTGGTGGCATGTGGCATGAAATGTGGTGTGCAAACAGTGAGAAAGAATATCAAGTTACAGCTTGCTGACAAATGTCTTCACATGGTTCAATAATACATGAGTAATGGCTCATAGCGAGAGCCACCCCTCTAAAAAGCCGTACTATAAAGTAAATATTTTATGAATGTCAAAGCTCAACTCTGCTTTTGTAGTTATTCACATGCATACAGGCCTCATGTGCTGAAAAACGCATATTAAAAATAACTCTGGTATGCCTGGAAGCTTAGAAGCTACACTTCTGGTCATTGGACGCTTTGATCCGTCTCTCCACGGGTTTATCATCGCTGCCACATGGTCTGTGCTGGAGATCTGCAAATTTGGCTTCATTGTCAACTGCAGATTTTTTGCTGCAGCATGTATGGGGCTACAAGAAAGGTTCAGGAGTTTAACGAGAACGGTCGACAGAATGCCCTGGCTAATAAACCACCAGCTGGTCAACCTTACGATGGCTGACAAAGACAAAGTCCAAATGGCCCTAATGGGGTCCTGCTTTCATTGGGACAGTGTACGGCACAGTGGAATTGCAGCCAGTGAAACACTCAAGACCGCCACACCACCTGAGCAGCAGGACCCATGAAATGTTTCCCCACAGCACGCTTCATATCTCCGTCATTCATCTGCCCTTCCATTTTTTTACGTCTGTTTTTACAGCGCTACATTCTTTTGCTCTTCTTACGTGAAAGATGATTTGAAACACGCCGTTCTCGTAAAAATGCTCCACACCAAACCAAACTGTATTTCTGTCCCTTTGAAGATATGATCCTCTCCATCTGTAACCAAGTCATTCTGAAAGTCTGTCTTCACCCGTTCACTTTGTCTGCAGTTGATAATGCCAGAAGAGAGCTCGAGACTCAGAGTCTAAACAAGCGCTGTACATATCTTGCCAGCACTGTAATGCGTGACATGATCTCCATCTAGCAAATGTGCACATTTATCCTGCTAAAACGGCCAAAAATGCAGCGGCCTGTACTCATTAACAGCCGTGTGTGCAAATGCTAAAGGGGAAGGAGACTGTGTTTATTTTGACTCAAGCAAAACAATCTCCATCTCCATTCCGTTCTCCCGCCAGATTAATTGGGGTAATTGACTTGCAACACGAGGTAGAGGGCAGACTCCTTGACACCGCCAGCCTGGCAGCCAGGAGCAATTGGAGCGCCACATAGTTGCTGTGACGAGACAACGAGGCGAGCACTCTGGGTAATTTGATACAGTTAAGAAAGTCCACATGTCTGGTAAAAATCAGTCGTAGCAAGGTAACATTTTTGCGCATAACTCTGAGGAAATTGGCATACCACAGATTGCAAGAAAAATATTTCCTATATGGTCGCCGTCCTCGCTCAGCTGTGCACACTTCCGTTGAGCAGATATGTCAGCCATGTGGCACGGCCTCCATCAACGACTCAGCACTTCCTCTAAAAAAAAAGTTCTCTGCAAGAGTGGCAATCTATCAGCAAAGTGTTGGCTTTACAGGACCCCCGATGACATATATGGGACACCCAAGAGATCCTCCGAGCAAGTTTTTGACTTATGACCTCATCCCTCCGAGTCCCGTCATTGGCTCACACAAGCCCCGACCCCGGCTGCCCGGACACACTGGCACACACTCCTGAGGAAGTGGAAATTACCTCTTAATACTGTCAATGCTTCAACACTTTTACAAAGCAGCGTGATGAAAAACACCCTCACCTCCATTACTCTGCATATTAAGAAGACAAAGAAGTTATGATGGAGGTTGAGAAGGTTTTACCTCACCCAATGGGGCACTTTAGAACAGAAATTATGCAATTTATTAAAATATTAGCACATTTAGCTGCAGAACAATGGTGTTAACTGACTGATGGATGTGTTATTATTCAGAGCACATTATCGCAGTGCCACATTCTGTTATTTCTTTCAATAAATCATTTGCCCATATGAAGTACCTGATGGCACTCTTTACTGCTCTTTAACTCCCACTTTGGAATATGTTGGACAGGAATTCCGCCTTTGTGGTATTAAGCAGATCACAGTTTCAGTCAAATTAAGAGAAAATGCTTAGAGGTAATCAAGTTCCCTCACTATATTTTCCTTCAGCCATCTGGTAGCTATTGAACGCTGTTTTGGATACTTTGAAAAAGAGCCCATAGCTTACTCATTATACAACACAACAGTCACATTCCCTCGCCCTCTGCCCCCCCTTTCTTTCTGACTGTCTCCTGTCCTCTCTCTCTCTCTTTCTCCCCGTCTCTCTCTCACCAGAGCAATCAGTTAAGGAGACACATTACTTAACGAGGTAATTGGTCTAATGTCTCTGGGGTACAATGAAAAATGCCATAGTACGACATGCTTTTGTGGTAGAGTTTCAACCCAAAGGCACAGTATGGTATGAGGCATGTTGGATTTTGGGCTCATCGTACTCTTGTGTATGCTTTAAGGTCCCTTTTTCTGTGCCTTTCTTCAACTTTAGAACTTTGAATTCGGCCGATAATTCAACATATCTTTAAATGTAATCGTATCATGATGAAACCATATTCTGAGATATCGTGATACACAATTAAGGTGTCGAAATTGATGATAATAACAAGCACATACTGGCTCAAATTTCACCGAAAATTTGATTTCAAATATTTCAAAGCATATGATTTGATGATTTTTGTTTTTACATCAAAATTTACATTATTTCTCTGCATAGTTATTTTAAACAGACTATTTATAATTAAAATACCAGAAGACGTGTGTTTTAGACCATGTTTTATGTGCATGTATATACAGTACCAGTCAAAATTCAGTGTTTTTTCTTTATTTTTGTGTATATTCTCTACATTGTAGATTAATATTTAAGCAAATCTGAACTATAATGGAACACATATGGAATTCAACAAACCATAATATGGCACATATATATATATATATATATAATTCAGATATTAAATATGTTGGCCATATCGCCCAGTCCTTCTATGAATATCTGGGGTGGGATCTGCCAGTCGGAGCCACTGAAGCATTTTTAGCTGGCCAATTTCCATGATTATGGTAACACTGACAGCACTAAAAATGTGCCGCCGTCGAAACAAAAAGCCCGCTCCGCTGTGGAGGATCCTGATTTCTGGTATGCGACCTTGTGGTTGACATGGAACCACAAAAGTAGCGATCCCTTTCCATCCCTCTACAATTTTCCATCTAGCTCCATTTGTTTTTCATTTGGAGTAACAAAACTGTTCACCCTTTTCCTCCTGTAAAAACAGGCCATCCCAGAAGGCTTCGCGGGAAGTATCAATCACTGGAATGGACGTATTGTGATTACCTCAACGCACCGTATCAGACCTGAAAACACCGGACACCAGAGTTATGGCAGCAGAGATAACACGCGATGTTGCGAAGCTCAAACTAAAAACCTTATCTGTGACAGGATGGAGAGCATATATATTTGTGTAGCTACAGCATATGCAACATAGCAGGTTTTGGATAGATGAGAGGGGGTAATGCAGAGGACCATGTCGGCTGATACAGTACCTCTGAATGAAACATGAGCCTTTTTGTCTGAGGAAACATACAGTGGAAACACTGTCAGTGTGTGAATCAGCTAGTGAGAGTGTGGAAGAATGAAATCATCGGTTTGGAGAAAATAGTCTTATTGTTCCAGTAGACAATCTATCTCCACTTAATGACCTCTTTCCTTTTTTTCTCATTAGCAACAAGAAGAAAACCCCTTTAAGTTGGTAAAGACTGCAAAAACGATTGTGAGAAATATTGCTAACACTTAGGTTATATTTCTTAAAGCGAGTTTAATGTTGTAAGAATTTGGACTGACAAAAAAGGGTTTTTTTTGCAAATCATGCCATTAATTTCATGTTACAATTCCAGTCTGCTTAAGTGCTTAACATGAACAAGAACTTTTTGACGACAGATGTGAAATAATTGAATTTCTTCCTGATTACGGTGACTCTGGTAACTCCATCGGACTGCTTTTATTAAACTGATGACAGAAAATGAACTCCCTCATCTTACAGGCCTTTCTGCCAATGGCATGTATGTACAATGAATTAAAATAAATTGCAGAAAAGTATGCAATCATTACAGCCTTCATGGGATGCCGCGAACTCTCCATTACTGGCGGTTTAAGTTGACAACATTAGTTTCTTGTTTCAATCGTTTAAGCAGCAGATTTATTAAGACTAAAACTGAGAGGTCTTTTTCAGGTCAGCCTGATTAGATTTCAGAGAGACAGGAATAAAAACACAAGTCTTTCAGACTTACCGTGTAAAAAAAAAAGTTGTTATTGTGTCCACAACCAAAGTCTGACCTCTGACCCTCAAATCAAAGGATCGCAAAGTAGATGACAATCAGTTATTCTTGTGTGTATATTGTTGTAGGTCATGGGAAGCAATGGAAACCATGAAATCAGATGGATCTATTTCTTCTTTTCATCCAGCTAAATACTGGAATTCATTTAAAAATACACATCATAGTAATTGTGAAGAAAATATAGGCTTAGGAAATTACATATCCCATTGAACAAATGCAGTAACTCACCAGCCAAGGCGCCAGGAGGAAATAGTTAGATATGACAAATTAACTGTTCATCAAGAATTATTTTCCTCCTGTACGTTCCCATGATGCTGGATCCCTCGGGAGCCTGTTTAACTCCATTTGTTCGGCAAAGTGATAATTGAAGGTGTCTCAAACCATTGTTCATTTTCATTTTAAATGACACGCTGCGTTTGATAAAGCGGGAAGCCGCTCAAAGAACAGCAGCAGTTTTATGCACAAAGACAATAATACAACTGCCAGCTACAAGGCTATTATGCAGTTTAAATATTATCTCTCCATCTGTCTGAAACTGTCATGGAGCTAACCACAATAACAAAGTCTGATAGGTGTACAACATGCTGTTTTCCAGCCTTCCATCAATGTGGTCTTTTAAAGGGATCTTTCCTTCCAGGCCAGCTCAGACCTGGGTCAAGTGGTATTTCAGTGTTTGTTTTAATCTGGTTGGAGTTCCAGCTGCATGGAGTTTACTCTATCAGCACTGTTTATTGGGCTATTTGAGGCAAACCTCTGGTACGCTTCACTACCTGAGTTAAAACACAAAATATGATCAAGTTTTACCAAAGATGCCCTCCAAATTTGGTACGTTTTGGAGTTTATCGATAACTGCGATATTGATAAGGTTGAATATTTACTTCATGTTAACAAAGTTAAAGATTCATTTGACTAATACTTTTTTTCAATTGATATTGGAATATCAGAAGTCCTTTTAGCCACAATAATCATGCAATGAAAATCTGACCTAATGCAGATGCAGGATTAGCATTATTATGTAACATTTTGTGCATTTGTCTGTATATTAAAAAAGAAATTAAAGTATGTAAATACATTGTAGTACTATAAAGTTAAATTAGGATTAAACTAAATATGCAGATACAAATTTTAAAAATGCATATAGTATATGTTATTTTTATATCTCTGGGTCTACCACCTGGGTACTGCAGAGTGTGCTGCTAGTTTTTAGTAGATGTAGTAGTAACTTTTCAGTTTTTTTTTTAATAAAAGTTCAAATTATTGATGTCTAATGACAATATCAAAGACGTGCTGACAAAGTATGCATGTACAGTAAATGTAAGTAATGGTATTCACTGACATCAATCCCAGCCTCTCATTATATCTCGTCTCTCCTGCAGCACTGTCATGCATTCCTTCCAACCCTTTCAACACCTCCCTATCGCCAACTTCCTTATTCTGTCAGAAGTTGGCGAAAGAGGAGAGAAAACGAACTGCAATGGTGAGAATTTCCTGTTGATGTCTCCAATATTTCCCTCCGTTTTCCCTTGTATGACACGTCTCATCCATTACGGACCGCCACAACAAACCAAAATGACCTGTTTCAATGTCTTAGAGGGTGGAACAAGGACGCAAGGGTTAGGTTTATTTAAACTTGATGAAAATCTTGTTGCCTTACTTCCAGAGGGCAGTTCACATTCATGTCACATTGTACAACAACAAGTTAACTGCTGACCGGGTACATTTCCCTCCTAAGTGAGGAGAGCATTGTTATAGACTTACAAGTCTCTTCCATTTATACAGCTGTGGATTTACAAGAAAAGTACAGGCTACATTAACTCTCTAATAGCTTAATGTAGCACCTAGGAATTCAATCACCATCCCCTGGTCCTCTGTAAATGTCAAGTCACTAACTAGTGAAACTTTGAGTTTTAATGTGCTCTTTAAACTTTACAGCAGAAAAGTGGACGGTCTTGTGTGGGTTCTGCACTGATTTGGCACTTTTTGCTCCACCTGTGAGTGTGGGGTCCTGTTTGGGGTTAGATACAGGAAATTGTCGTCATAAGGGCGATTTTATCTTGCAAAACAAAAGAGAAGCTGAACTACCGCTGACTGGAGCGGTTACAGTAGTTTGCTTGTTATTAGGTGACTTTGGTGAATCCAAATAAAGCAGCAACATCAAAACCAATGCAGAAGTGCCTTAATCCTGCATTATTTCTAAAGGCCAACAGGGAGCGACTGTTGGTTGCACAAAAAAAGCCTGTTTATATGTATAAAAAAGTTGAGTTTTTTTAAGTTAGTTTCAAGTTTCCTTCAGTACAACAGGATGGTCATTTTGTAAATTATGGTCCAATTTAGAGTGAAAAACATGATAACACAGGGTATGCTTGAGTGCATGGATGCCATATGTTTAAAATGTCTTGTTCAGTTGGACTAAAAGACACTCTAAAGAGTCAGCTGTTCACTAAGAACAACAATTATTCATTGCTAATGAAGCTAGCTAGCGCCAACATTAGCTGATGACGTTGCACCATTTACCATATGGCAAGATGACAGTCTAAAACTGGCTTATATTAAGTTATTTTTTCCCTTTATCATTTACATACTATTAATTGTATCAATTAATTGCTACACCAATGACAGACCTGCATATTTTAAAGAATATGTCCTAGTTTCAATGGTCAATTTAAGTAACTTTCAGCACGTTTCCACCTTTCTGTCTCAGTGTCACTCTGTTTATCTGTCTCCGTCTCTTTCACTTGCCTCCAGAGTGACACCGACTAAGGTGACGCCTGCAGTCGCTGAGATACGGCGGAGCTAATGGATTTGTCCCAGGCATCTGAAAGACAACGGAGCCCAGCCTCAGAGGGGATGAGACACAAAGGCAAGAAATGCCTCTCTCTTTCATCTTCATTTGGCCTCAAAAGAGACAAAAAAAGAAAAGTGAGTGAACAACGTCTCACATCTCACCTCATCTACACCACAGCTCCCATCCATCATCTGTGGCAGTCTAAATCCCCATCCTTTCATTCCCCTGAAGCACAGCAGTTTGTAATGAGGAGGGGTTAGTTAGAGAAAAAAGTTATATTCATTTCGTCTCGGAGGGAAAAGCTTTAAGGGAACTTGCTACATTCCATTTGAATTACATAATTTATCTGATTTTCTATGAAACCTCACAAACAGCCTTTGTGACACATAAGCATGTGTTTCATTTCACTTACATGTACCAAACTGCTGTTTCTAGTTCTGATCCAGCTTAGTGCTGGGATTTAGAAAAACATGGGGGCCGATACACAAAAAAACTCAAAACTCACATTCAAGTCAGGTATCAGAACCTGGGTCACTCACAAGGTGGGCAATAAATAATAATAACTCGTTCTTGTTCGTCCATGTAATACCACTGTTATTGCTAAAACAAAATAAATGGGCTCAAGCTAATAAACCCGGACACAAACCGAACTCTTTCTTCAATTACACTCTGCTTCTTGATTAAAGACATGAGCTCGAGGGAGGTGTCTCGTTGGAAACCAGATGCCCAGCAAGAATTTCTGCACTCTTTATGTTTCAGCTCATAAAAACAGGCGAGTATGAGGGTTTACAATTTACCCATGACTAGACCAACTTTTTGTCCTTGAAAGCCATAAAAATGTACCTCTTGCCTTGACTCATTGCAGTTCTTTTGTTATTGCACCGAGTTCGCTGAAGTTCAAGTGTGTGTTGTAAAGTTGCCAAAACTACAACAAGGATGACTAATGAATCTAACCATGCCAAAGGATACAATATGCTATAATTTAGTCTGGCTATGAACATTTTCATAGTACCAAGGCTCTGTGCTTACAGGATCATGTCGGAGATTGCCACGATGGAAATTCTATTGTCTGTGGTACAATATTGAACCATACGTGACCTTTCACTTCAAAATCAAAGTGGGTCAGAGTGGTTAACTATGTTCTAACACATAAATAAATGGGATTAGGGGGTCGTTATTGCTTATTGAATAATGAGTTGCACACTTGTAATGCATTCCTGAGCAGACATTATTGATTTACTGTTAGTCTCAAATCCATCCATAATTCATATTTAAGCTGCAGGCTCTTCCTTGATAGCTGAGAAAATCCCTTTAAGGCATGAGCAGGGAGGCGTCCGGAGAATCGTGAAGCTGTAAGTGAAAACTGAAGCGACAGGAAATGAAAAGGGGAGCGAAGTAGCCAATCACCCAACATTCCTATCAGGCGTTGTACCAGGGGGTCGCGGGGTCAGAGGTGAGGGGTTTTTTAGATGGTGAGCACAGCTGTGTGCCATGAGGAGCGCACAAAGCCGCCTCAGCGTGACCCCCAAAGTCACCACTTCCACCGGGAGTTACCCATAACACATCTGGGCCTGATTCCCCCTAGCAGGCAGGTATCATGGCAGAACAGAGGGCCTCCTTCTCTCTTGTTTGTTTGTCATTTATTAACCTCATCCCAACCTTGCCGTGCCCTTCTCATTAGAGCTGTGATTGACAACTCAAAATGTCAACCTCACCCCAAGATCCTGCACCAAATATCTACACTGGCAAAGCCGTGCTTTCAAAAAGAAAGAAGGGGATTTGAAGAAACATTAGAATGACGGGATTTTACATATAATCAACGATAATAGTTGATATCTAGGGCCTGGGTATGGTTTGTTGGACTGTTAATGTCAAATACACGAAAGGCAAAAACTTGCTTTTCTTGTTTAGATTTCTCCTAAATATTAGATGATGCTTCATTTGCATTTGCACAAAAACGTATAATTAAAAAAAAATAATTGTCTTGCTGTAATTAACTGGGGAATTTTAATGTTAATAGATTTTATTTTAAAAAAATATACTGTACAATAAAGTTTTCTCTAACTTTTTTTCCTTGTCCTCTGAGGCAGAAATCTCCACTTTCGTTCCACTTGCAGACACCAAACTTTTTACACTTTTATTCTAATCTATATTTTGAAGGTTTTGTGCAGAGGAGTTTGTCCATATATCATTCATAGTCTGATTCAAAGAACATTTTATTCCTTAAATCATGGCAAAAATGATATTTTCAAGACTGTTAAAGAGATAAAAAGAGATATGCAAAATTCCCTCTGAACAAAAGCTCTGACAAAATGAAACCCCAAATTTTGAACCTGGCTTTAACCAAATTCAGATTCCCATTCTGGAAATGTAGGCTATGCAAATGAACACATATTTAATATTATAATGCCAAATTTACATATTCAAACAGAATTTCAGAAAACTTATGATGTAAAAGGGAAATGTCCTAATGTTCAAATCAGTTTAGGAAGTTTCACGGTGATATTTCTTAGTTTAACTTTGTTCATACTGTACCACAACGTTGGGCTGTTTTATTCATTACCATGTCGTAAGAAATCTGCACCAGTGCCACCAAGACAGAATCAGTATCATATTCCTGATTGATTTTTTCTCTTAATGTGAAATCTTTACCAAATCACCAAAACCAATCAAAGTCTGTTCTGTGAGATACGACAAAAAAAAAAGATAGATAATGTCTGACAAGAGATCAAACACATGATGAATTACAAAGGTTCTCATTTTTCAGATGAGATGCCCTCCAGTCTGATGACTTCTGACCTCAGGTCACCTCTCAGATGGTGTGTGTTTGCATGTGTGTGCATTCTAGAGAAAGGCTGAAGTGTTTTGCCATGTTGTGTGTGCTTGTTTGTTTTCTTGCATTTGTCCAAATGTGTCTCTGTGTGTGTCTGCATGCCTGCATGTGTAACAGATTTGAAGAAGTGGGTTTAATCTACCCCCCACCATCACTCCCCCTCCTTCCTCATTAAACGCACATTCCTCATTTGGCTTGATGGTAGAGTGCCTGTCCAACTTCTATCCAGGACAAGGCTTAGCGTTCGGGAAAGGTAATGGGATCCGCACTGAGGAGATGCTGCAGTCCATCTGCCAGCACCAGTCAAACCAGTATTGGTGGATTTGCAGCCAGCCCATCAACATTTCAGTTCATTTGCATTAATTTTTAGCAAATAAGCATGTTTGAATATGCATTCCGACATGTATGCAAATGTACTTACTGTAGGAGCATAAACATATGCACATATTTAAATGGGGTTATGTTTCACAGTACTTATGTTTTTAGTGCTCATGTGCCGTCATTGTGTGTGTGTGTGTGTCCATCGTCCACCTCCTCAAACCCTGTCCCCTATCTGTGGCTGTGAATGCAGAGCAAGCCAATTTAGCAACAGTCACATCCCTGCTTCTCCTCAGTGGCATTACCATAATATATTTTATTTATCAAACGGTCTGCCATGCATGTTCTCTCCCACCACCTGTTAGCGATGCACTCTCCATGCCACTGAATGCAAACGAGACCTTGGCCCCCGTATGTAATTGAGCAATGCGATGCATCTTCAAAGTACGCGCAGCAGATGTCTCTCATCTCCCGAGACCTTATCTGAGAGGAATGGATAAATAAGACATAGGCGTGGAAATACAGATGGAGGTGGTGGTGGTGAGGATGGGAGAGGAGGGGAGGAAGGGGATGAGGAAGGAAGGGATGATGCTGATCCTTTCCTGTCAGGCTGGGATAAGAAAGGGCAAGAGGAAACGATGTGACTCCAGGGCAGTGTGTGAGTGTGTGTGTGGTTTTTTTCTGTGTGGGTCTTGAAGAGTGAGAAACAGGATAATCATGATCATGTGGTTACAAGTACAACACACCCTAAATTACACTTGATTAAACTACCTTTCATTAGAAATTAATTATTCTATATACTCATATTCTTACTAATTAAACTATCAAGCTTGTAAGTGTTTAAGCCTAAGTTTTGTGGATTTTGTTTAAAATCTTACCCAAATCAGTCTCACGCTGTTTTTGACGATTTTGAGCACTTGCAAACATGAAAGGGTGGATGCTAAAAATAGAACCATCACATCCGAATCCAGTTTTTAGCCAATCTATGGTATGTCTGCCAGACGAGAAGTCTTTAAAACTGCATTTACACAGCAAACAAAATCTCCAACCAAAATTGCTGAATAGTCAATACCACCCAAAAAAGTCAACAAATGTACATGAATTCCAGAAGTGAAGTAGTTACAAGGGTGACATGAGTCATGGAAGTTACATAAAAAGAGGGTTATGTAAAATAATGGGATTCACAAACTGTGAGCCACGGAAGTTGCGTAAAAACAGAAGTTACATAGAACGGAAGTTGCGTCAAAAATTGTTTAAATTTGTTTTCACATGGGACACAAACCCCGTTCTCCCGGGTGAAAGTCTGTCATTTGTTTGAGCCATCCACCTCCCCTCCCTTCCACCCCGAGTGTGACATCCGCCCTTTAAACTCCATATCACCGTCAATCATTAATACTACATCAGCAAGATGGCGGCGGAGTACAATCTAAAACATAAATATGACTCATATTTTGCTGCCTGTACAAATGCCCTATATTGTCTTTTTTTTTAAAGTAGACCAGTTCTTCCTGTGTACGTGGTCTGTCCCAAATCCACCACAAGAGTTCAACATAATTAAGGCCAATTCTAGACAATGAACACAAGAAAATACATCACAGATCACAGAGGTTTCCATAGGAATAAATGGACTTCTGATAGACCCGAGGATAAACACAGAGCTATGTAGAAAAGATGCAAGATTTAGGATTTATTCAAAAGGAAGGAGCTTGTATGAAATGTTGTTTGAGCCGACATTTGAAGGCCGACATGTTTAGACCTAATCTGAATGGCCACAGTGAAAGGCAGACTGAAAACCTGGCTGTCATAGAGAGAAGTGAGACCTGATAAATTCCAAATATGCTGATAACGGTGCACATTCTCACAGAGCCTCTCCTGGGAGGTATTCACAGTGTAGCACTCGATTGTTCACATGAAAAGTGCCAGAAAGAGTTATGTAAAGAATAAAAGAAGAGATATAGTGAGAGCATTTCAAACCCTGCTTATTTTCTCACATTGTCACAGAGAGGTAAAGTGTGTGTGCATGTCAAATTGATAGTTTCAGAGGGTTACAGGGACACAGCACCCAAAAACACAATGTCAGAGAGGCACGGGTGGAGGGAGTGTCCAAAAATATTCAACCATCCAACAGTTAGTTCTGATTAAACATACTGGCAGCTTAACTGGTTGATGTTTCACTTCCAGTTTGAATCCAGTGTTCGCTCTGCTCTTACTGAGTTCACAATCCAGGGATACAAAGAGATTGCACAGCTTTGATGAAAACCTACTGACACAATACCTCTTGTGCCTTCAAATCACTGATCACATTCCAAATTGTGCCCTCTTTCACTCTCAAAACTTGATCTGCCCTTGTCAATCTAATTCAGCCCTTTCCTCAGATCCGGACCCACACTGATGACTGTTTTATGAACTTCCATAAAATACTTCAAGAAACGTTACAACACCAGCTTTAATACAGCCACTGTGTGATTTACAGGGAAAGCCAGGGTCAGTGGCAAGGATTTACTCTACCTTCTTGCCTTCAGAGTTCTCCAACCAAAACAACCACATCATGAATAGTTATCCTCATCCTTTCTCAAAAGTAAGTTATTTGCTTAAAGGCTTTGCCCAATTCTACTTGTTTGTTGCGGTAAATCTGCTACATTAAAGGAGCATTTGATAAAGACGAAATAAACAATTTGTACTTCCTGTCTTCTTTTCAAAGTTATGTCTGCAATGTTTACTTGGTTTGATCCAACATGTGGATCTTAATTTTTTTCATGAAGTAAATGTCATCTCCCTCCCGTAGGCTACTCTCCGTTTCTTTGAAGAGATATTAAGAGCATGGTTATTCCGAGTGGTGCGTCTCCACAGCATCTTGGAAGCTTTCTGGGTGTGTGTGTGTGTGTGTGTGGCGGGGGCTAAATTAGCAATTATAAGGCTGGTTCACATCTTCTGAGCACGGATGGAGTCAGCAAAATCCTGCCGCCTTCTGACGTCTCATTAACGTCCAGCCAGGGAGACGGGAACAAACACAGAGGCTGCGGGTCTCCGTGGTTACCCTGGGTGAGAATCTAATCAATGACATGCTCTCTCTCGGATGGTGACGAAGTATTAATGAGCTTCCAAGGCCAATGAGAGCTAATTATCAGCTTTCTTGAGGGCGCGAAGGGAAAAACAAATGGAGGGGGACATGAGGGAAGCAGACAAAGACAGGGGTGTTTCTGCGGAGATATGCAAAGATCAAAAAATGTCATTGTGAGATCGATATTTTCACAAGAACAAGCAGCGGAGTGGAAAGAGCAACACAGGGGAGCCAAACTGTCCCAATTATCAGTCAGCAAATGTGCAGACAATAATTAAAGTACACAGAAAAGCCTGTAAACAAGAAAGCCTCATAAATACACAGGTTCTATTTTAAACATACTGAGAGATGTTGACAGGTCTTCTCCTGTCAACACCCTACGCATTCCACCAACGCAACCCTCTCCTCTTAGTTCATGTAGCTCATGTAGGACATGCACCAAACTCTTAGTATCATTTAAACTGACTTCATTCTAGCTTCAGATAAATTACATGAGATTTAAGTATTCCATAGGAAAGTCTAGGCTTAACAACATAAGAAGCTTTATTTCAACATGAGAGATTTCTTACTTAAATTGAAATGATTATGTTTTCAGATTAAATGCTACTCTAATGACATGAAAAGTTCCTGTCCAATAACTCTTCTGGTCTTCAACTGGCTTTATCAGTCTATGTAGGTCAACTTGTATCAGACAGAGCTGCTTTGTCATGAGGTGTCCCCCCCGGATCTGTCTTGGGACCCTGTTTATTCTCCATATCTGTGCTGCCACGCACAAATTATCTCTTTTTTTTTTAGCAATATCTTCTATCATTAGTATGCGGATGGCATTCAGTTTTAATCTTTTCTTCAAACCTTGGAAGAGTTTCGACTTAATGGATTAAAAAATACAATTAAGAACTGGATGGCAAATAATTTGTAGATAAAACTGAAGTTGGTATTATTGCACCTGATGACCTTCCCTCAGAATTCACACAGATCCTAGTTGCCTAATTCTCATCATCTCTGTCTAGTCTGTTTAATGTTGGTGTTTTTTTTTAACTATTCCAAACATTTAAATGCTCACATAAGGACAGTGACTCGGTCATGTTTCTTTTGCCCAATAAACAGCCAAACTCAATGTATAACTGTAATTCTATGAGCACGAATACATCTGACACTGTTTACTGTCCAAAATGCTGCGAGGCTTTCAACCCAATCCAACAGATGGTCACATATAAGACCTATTGTAACCCCCCCTGCAATGGCCTTCTGTTAATGTTAGAATTAACTTAAATTTTGTGCTCCTCACTTGATATTATTTTTGCAAAAAGGCATACAATATGAGTAATCTGTGGGATGATATGATTTTATTCCATTTAAACCTGTTTTATTGGGGTTCATTGTGCATATTCTGATCATAACCTTATCACAACCCATCAAAACCATTTTCATGAAAGCTCAGATGATAAAGACGTTATCAGTTAAATGTTATTCCGTTTCAGGGGTGTTGTACAAACGAATACAGAATGAATCCAAAAGTGTTGTGTCTTTTTTGAGAGCAATTAAAAAGTGAGACAGAGCCAGACTTTCTAACCCACAAGCCTTCCTCCATTCCCTTTGGTCAGGAGAACAGAGCACAGCGGCACACAGATAAATCTTCAATGGCACACAACTGGGCCGGTGAAAATTGCTTTCAGTACTGTCATGAAATTGAACGGAGTCACTTGGCTTTGAACGCTGAGTTTGGGTTCAAAACATTTAAATATAAACAAGAAGCAAAGTTTGGAACTGCTCTCTGGGAGGATTAAAGCAATCATTAGTCCGCAGTTTTTTCCCCCTATAAGCTCTTAGTTAGGTTGGCTATCACACTCCACTAATAAATTAGCCAATTACACAGTAGTAAGAAGGGTGTGGGATTACTGGTCATTAGTAAGCACTGCAAGCGTTTACTGATGCTGAGACAATAGACAAACTAAGCCCTCCCATAAAGCATGTCACTCTAAACAAAGGCATATGATAATGACTTAACCGACTGATAGTAGGCCAAGCTGAGGCCTCTGTGGCTTCTGACGGCATCCCTTCTCTTCATTTAATATAAAACCACGAGGGTCAATTAGAGCAACACAGAATGCACTTGAGGCTGGTACAATGGTAATTCCTGGCCACATGAAAGCACGCCAACGTGGCTGCGGGCTGAGGCGCCCACACTTGCGGGTGTTGGAAGAGGTATCTAGACACACAACAATGCTCTAGATGTGCCTGAGAAGTACCACAGTGATAATACCGAGGGCACCATCGGTCTTCGTCCCCTCATTCTTTAGCACTTGTGTCTCCAAACATTATCCAATTTCGAGCCACAGAACTGGTTCCATCTGTCTGTGAGCAGAGTTTTTTGGGAAATCCTGTGATAAAACAGGAGAAAGCTCAGCAGCTACACTTACTTGTTTGGCAATTCTGACTTAAAGCCAGTTATTTATGGAAATCATTGTCAGCGGTTGCGCTTAGCATGAGAAGCCTGAGACTCTGAGTCATGAAACAATGTCAGAAGCTGGTTACATCAGAGCCGGTTTGTGCAGGAGGAGGATGTTTTCAAATGCATCGCAGATAATAAGAGGATTCCTCAAATCATAATAACAAGCGTGGGGATGGAGCTTGAGAAAGTGACAGAAAGGAAACAAACCAGCGGATATTTGATGGGAGATGAATTGAAGTGTCAAAGTGAACTCTCGATGCCCTCTAGGTTCCCCCTTTCTGCTCATTAAAGAGGCTTTGTCTGTGAATTTTTTGGGGGTTTGAACCGTATTTTTAAACTGTAAATCCAGGACAAGTTTACGATAAGCACATGTGCTGTTTTCAGCAATGCTTTGCTTCAAATATACACCTGGAGGCAGCGTGAGGTGAGGTGCATTTAAGATATCATTTAAAATATTCAAACATTTTCCAAACAGGGAGACAATTATGTATTTATTAGATGATGTAAAAATCAACTCATCCGAAGTTATTTACAAAACACTTTGTCATCCCACAACAGAATCCCTCCCTTCCTCGAGCAGCCCAGTTAAAAGGGAAAAGAGCCTGCACAGTATTTATCAATTTACAAGTCAAATGACTCAGAGCGAAACACTTAATTAGACTTGTAGATGCTGTAGCATGATAGCACCTCATTTCTCTTTGTAGAACAAACACGAGCCATTTAGTCGAAGCTTTTATCCGAGGGGCCTTACAAGGAACATGAGTGCATACATTCTCCTGAAAACTCGCTCACCTTACTTAAACTACATCCCCATTGTTTTATAGGTGCACTTACCTGCATGTAAACAGGCCGAGAGGCATTTACTGTCCCCTTTACAGAGCCTTGTACCCAGGACGGGGGCTTTTCTGAAGGAAAAGGGAGCTGAATGGTTGCCGTGTCTCCGTTTCCCCCCATGGAGCCAACCTACTGCACTCTCGGGTGGGGTCATGTTCTCAGCAGACAGGACAAGATGTTACTTAATACTGCAAGGCCACACAACATCACAGGCTCTCAGAAAAGAGTGGATAAAGCCAGGGCACCGCAGGACACATTAGCTCAGGCTGAAAACACGAAGATGTTAATTATTGGTGGAGGTAGATTTTCAGGCATCACTTTACAGGCTCTTCTTCTTTATCAGGTTGAATATAGGATGGCAGTTATAAAAAGGTCATGAGTGGGGGGAAATCATATCTTAGGTTAATCGCAATTCTGTTTTGAAAGATTATGTTTCGACGCAGAAAACTCAATAATCAGAAATTTAGAGCCCTTCCCAATTCTTAGGATCACCTTAGATACAACTTTCATTTCTTTACTTGTTGGTTCTTTGCTCGGATGATGTTAAAATATATATCTAGTGCTGCATCTTTTCTGTTTGTCACTATTGTATTATCAAAATAAAATGGAAGTAACTTAATCAGCTTCTTTTAATTATGAATCTTTACAAATATGCCTTTCAAAGTAACTATTTTTGTAAACGATATATTGTTCCAGACATTATTGGGATAAACGATATTATTGTCATTTTAAAACCAATTTATGTCACTAATATAATAGGATTTTAATGCAAGTAACACCCTTTCAGAGAGCAATCAACTTTGAATTCTGAAGAATATTCACACAATAATGTTGAAGAAATATTAAAATATCCTCTATAAATAGAACAACAGAGCAGAAATGATAGTAAAATGTGTCAAAGTATTTGTTATTTTTAATAATTCAGTCTTTAAACAGTTGATAGAACCTGCAGTTTGTCGAATATTATGTGTGTTAAAATATTGGTGACATATTAAGTCAAGGTCAGCTCAAATTACCGTGGTCATGTCCATATATCATACGATAAGTCGATATTGTTATGAAAATCATTAGATTCCCACTCCTACACTCCATCACTCTTCAAACTGAGCCAGGGGATTATCTTATCTAAATCACATTATCTGAAATTTTGCACATATGAACTAAAGATGATAAGCCTCTCTAATTCTTATTAAGCCACATCATATTTGCCCCCTTTGTCCTTGCCACACACACATACACACACACACGCTGAGATGGAAGCACACATAGATCTTGGTTTCCGACGTTTGGGGAAAGCAGTTGTGTCAGAGGTGATGAGTATGTTATAGTTCCCTGTGGACTACAGGCCCCACGTGTCCATGTCACAGCAGACAAATAGTGTCAAACCGGACCAGGCTTTGAGATGCTGTGGGACTTGGACATTGTGGCTTGTTTTATAGCTTTCCACAAGCAACACATCACAGTCCTGCTTTTATTTTACTTAATTTAGCCGAGACGTTAGACTGGGACTGGATATAGATGTAACACAAGGATCCAATCAGGCTAAAACATGTTTAAAAAACCCAAATTGTTTCATATAATAAGCACGCCAGCTCTTTTGCAAGGCAAAATATGAATTGATCAACAGATCAGCATTTTCTCAATTGTTTTATTGCATAAAGAAAAAAAAAAAGTGGACATTTGTTGTCCATCACTCTCAAAATGTAAGAAATAAGACTTTACCCGAGTCTGAGATTTTCACTTTTAACACCGCAGACACATCTGTGTGTTTTTTAAATGTCAGAATTCTGTGGGAAGACCAAAGCGAAATGGACACACAGCTTCCAGGCACCACCACCGTCTCCCATAAAAAGACTGTTTGTGAAAGAAATCCATCATCTTTTCAACCCAAGTGCAGAGATGTTCCCTACTTGAATCCCATTGCATGCTATACAATATGTCCTGGGCTGCTGCAGCCATTCACCTCTGTAGCCGGCTGTGTTTACTGTGTTTATGGATCACTCACTTGTCAGCGAAAGCAAGGGGCACATTACCTGCGAGCTCTCACTGGATGATTTAAAAAAAATGGATGGTAATTGTGTTGTTCTTTGATAAGTAGCAATGTTGTACAAACAAGAATCCACTCAGAAGTGCCTGATATTTAATTCAACACTCTTGAATAAAGAGTGCATTTCCTTATTATGTCTCCAATTTGCCGTATTTTCCATGTTGGACTATGATAACAGTGTTATATAACATTACTCTGGATGTGCAAAGTGAACAAACTACACCCTCAACACATTTTGTTAAGGTGCTCCTCAGAAAGGCAACTGTCCATAAAAGTCTAGACTAGAGTTTCTACATGGCCGTCAGTAGACAAAGCAGATGTATTGAGCAGCTGCCAGGTGTGAACATACTGTAACTGTGTGTGTGAATTGGAAATAGGCGGATTCTGAGTGAAAGCATACAATGCAATCCCCATAAAAAGAATAAAAATGTTTTTATAGCCTATACCAGATGGTAAATACGCTGTTATATTTTGTCTGTCATACAAATTGAGAAGCAAAAACAAACAACAGCACTGTTTTCGTTTCTGTCGTATCAAGCTAGACCACTCGGCATAATATGTTAATGCTGCTATTCTTTGAGCATCTACAGTCTGTTTACCGAGAAAGAATTGCTGATTAGTCCAACATCTGGGCTTTGCAGTTTCATTTCAGCGAGGCTGTGTCAAATATTGAAAAGCTCACAGTGTCTATGCTCAAAAACCAAAATAGGAATGCATAATTTATAAGAACAAAATCGTTCTAACCATACCTCTCCTCTATTGTACTTGTGTCTATATCGTGGGTGGGTTGCATGGGTACCATTGTGGCTCTGTTTAATTGTATATTGCATGGCCTCATTCTGGACCCGTAGCTTTTCCTCTGAAGTGGAATTAAGAGTCACTAGTTTTGTTTTGGGTTTCTTTTAAGCATACTCAAGGCTGAACTATATGTGTGCTCTAGTAAGGAAAAAAGCTCAATAAAATCACAACTACAAGGAGATCTTAACTGGTAAACTGGTTAACACTGATGCCAACAATCCTCAGTGAGAATATTGGCTATTTTTGTAGGATTATTCTTAATGCCTGCAACGGTGCCAAAGGGTCCGATTCTGACGAAATCAGACCAAATCCTGCAATTTGTCTTGAGAGGCGAGACCACATGGACACCACGCTGCTGGACGCCCACACCGCTTTGCCCACTTGAGACTGTCAGACCTGGCTGCAGCAAAAGGAGCGGTTCTCTGCAGGCAGCCTGGTGCTCATGAAAACTCTCACTTTTTTCTACAGATGCCACAAAACTCAACACAAAATGAAATCCAGACTGTCTATATAGGTCTCTTTGCAAGCACCCAGAGGACCGGGACTCGTGTCCCTTGGAAAAACAAAAGTCAACAACTTCTTACGTAACTTTTTCATGTAACTTCTTTTGAATCACTTTTTTAATGTAACTTACGTACATTTATTTACTTTTAAACTGTCTTTTATGACGCCTTATTAGGACGTTTTTGGCCCTAAACCTAGATCAGTCGTTTTGTAATGAATATTTTTAGAACGCTCCGCTGAACTGTGAGCCACAACGTTCCAATGTGTTATTTGGCAATTATTTAAAACTGCAACTATGTAACTTTTTCGGAACGTCATACAGAATGGTCATGAATGTTGTTCTGAGATTCCCTGACATATCACTTATTCTGTTGTTTATATATGAGAATGTGTTGTAATCTGTTTTGGGTTACTGAGAAATCGAGTAATATTCTCATATAGGAGCATTTTATTGGACCATATTATGAACAGCTGACCTTAAACTTATTATGTGACATAGCACATAACAAGTACCAGAAATCCATTGCAGGTATAGTGTGATACAGGTGGAAATATCTGTGGAGATATTTAGAAATACTTCCTTTTGAGAAATTATACTTTCAATATGTAAAAATATATAATTGTTTCACTTGGCAGCCTTCTAACTTCTCTCTCAGTATCAACTTATGATACAGTATTATCTATCCTGTCGTGTTTCCCCTCAGTGGAGCAGCCATTCTTTTCCTGTGAGGCTTAATAAAGTAGTGCTATAGCCAAAAAGGTAAGCCTATCCTCTTACCTCCCAAATGCAAACCAGACAATATAAATTTGAATGTGAAAATCTATAAATCCCTTTGGATTGGGCCAATTATGAGGCCTCTTGCCTCTGGCCTGCAGACCAAGGTCCATTCTCCCAGCTGGAGAACGCTTTTTCTGGGCACTAATGTTAGTGCCCCCTCATTCCCTGCTTTTTCCCCAGTGAACCTATACCCACAGTGAATTATAAAGCCAGCTCTGGGTGGATTGAATGAGCAGGGTCCTCCGGTTTTCCTCTTAAAAAGGCCGAAAATACCTCAAACACCAAGGTTCAAAGACTTGAAATATGATCATTTGGCAATGAGCGGGTTCATAAACTGAGGGTGGGTAGAGGGGTTACAGTGGAATATCTATACTTCCTGCTAGTTTCCACATCTGCAGTCAAATCATTCTATTAATATTTGTTTTTTATACTGTATTTCATACACTATTTATCTATCAGACTTTACATTAGAAACACAGCTAACAGCGCCAGTGTGCCGTTGCTATCTTGAGGTCCTTAAGTGCCCGTTTATAAGAAGTAATTGTTAAATTGTACAAATGCCCTCAGGTTTCAGCACTGACCCGTGCTTGCTGTTCTCCCCTTTATCTGTGCAAAGAAAACATAGTTTCATCCTTCAAATAAGCAATTTTCTCAATGTGATGACTCAAGACCGAGCCAACAATCACACAGATCGGCTCCACCGTGTAATGCCTTCCTACAAACACTCACGATCCCACTTGGTGGCTTCATTGAAAGTATTTACATTGCACATAAGCAACCCATTTGTTTAATGCCTCCCGGCCCCTCCCTCCTTTCTAGTCCGATTGTAGCCAGTGAATTACCTGTCAGCAACTGCTCCTGTTTAGGTTGAGAGAAGGAAGCTAGTTATTGGCTTGACATTTGTATGAACATTTCTATGGGGTCAAAGGTTAGGGTCAGCACCTCTTACTGCATTTTTGTTTAACCACCTTAGTCACATAAATGCACGGGACGGGGAAAGCCGATAGGGGCGTTTGACATGGCGGAGCAACGAATAAAAGTCTGGATGTGACCTCTGGAACATGGGGTCATAAACACTTTATGCTTTCTGTTCATGTAAGTGAGAGCTGGGGAAAGGATTGGTGGTAATTGTGAAGCGTATGCCTTCCACATGAAAGATTTTTTCTGTGCTCTTGGGATAAGCTCGGTCAAGGCCACCTCAAGTTTGACTTAAGTCATTGTGATGAAATGTGCGCTCTTTGAGTGCTCCACTGCCAAGCAGAATCAGGGGGTCTTTGATGAGCTACCCATTTGTAGCCTTCAACAACATACAATCTTAATCTACTCTACGTGTGACCCAGTTTTTCACTGACAGCGTTTGCTCATAGCATCTCAGAAGTGAAAATGTAAGAATAAATACAACCAAAATTGTTCAAGTCGATGAGTTTTATATGCAGGTGGGAGAAGTGTCACCGTAAAACACAGATCATTGATTTTCCAGAAAATGTGAGAAATGGATCCAACCCGTACTTAATGAGAGGGTTCATTACTCAGGAGTATAGGTATGCCTGACACAGCCTCGTACTGTAAGCACCGTCCACGTTTGACTGTGTAAACGTGAGCTTAGATAACACTAAGCTCAACACTGGAAAAGCAAGATAAGAGCAGCTGTAGTCGCACAGCTAAAAAAAGCAAAAAAGAATGTGATTAACAAGGTTTTGAAGTCAAAAAGTACCGCAGACATTACCCAGAATGCAGCTCTGAAACTCCTGACACCACCAGTGTTGCCAGCCATAAGGAAACTGAAGTAATCCAACATATAAAATCAAAAAGATGCCCATACAGTGGTGCAAAGGCAAAGCAACGACCAGAGGAGTTTTCCACACCAGTCTCTTTAAGTCATTTGCAAAGAAATCCCCAAAAATTAATCCACCAAGGAAGGAGGAAGAAATCAAATCAACCACTTCACAGAACAGTTAATAATGAAAGTAGAACACTTCTCCAACTAAGAACAAAGCATCAACTAAAGTTGCTCTCCCATGCATTAAATTGCCAACCTTAACCTCAAAAGAAAGTTGGCTACTGCTTTTTAGAAGAAAAGCTCCACATAACCAAAAGTAATGAATGTCAAATTTCACTTAATTAGATATTGTTTTTTTCAACGGTAAAGCAAAGGAAGTCACACTCCTGTTCTCCAAGAGGCAAACAGACGATGGGTGCTCTGTGAACCCTTTTTTTAAAAAACTGCCAAAACTACACCAGTTATTGTAGAAAGAAACTGTAAAAACAAGCGTTATCATCAAATTAAAACTGGAATATTTCTGTCAAAATCACGTTATTCCACATGACTCATTTAAAACTTCGTCAAAAATAAAATGTTTGGAATAACTACATCCTGTTAAGAATATTAAATTCTGTTCCTCAGCGTAACTAGGAATCCATGATTGATTCTGCGGTCATGTGACAAATATTCAAAGAACAGCGGGCTGTTTTCACAGATCAGAGAGGAGAGGACAGGAGAGGTTGAAAGTAGAGTTTGTAAAAATGAAAGTGGTTCAATATTTATAGCAAATGGAGATGTTTTTTTACTCTAATATTCATGAAACGTTTGGGCACTTGGAAATTTGATGTATATATAAATGTAATTGTATTTTTAAAAAAAATATTTATCAGAGAAAAATAACTTTTTGTTTTTATGATTTATGTCACTATAACACAGTTATAGAGTAAAATAAAAAAGTTTAATGTTGCTGTTCATTTGTATCAAAAACTGCACACTTTGATTTAGGCTTCTCTGGTAAGTCAGTTAAATCATGTTTTTACAGCTCCAAAATAAATATTTTATCCTCAAGAAAGTTTCTGATTCATTGCTTTGTTTTTTGACATAAAGTCTTTAGTTTCATTCTGCCAGTAAAAAGCGAACAGTTATTAATTTAATACAAGTGAAATATTTAAAGGAAGATTACAGCATGTGAATCATTACATCTATATTTCTAAGCTGTTTAATAAAACAGTGAAAATATCCTGCTGACTATGCAGATTATTAGAACTTTATTCCAATTGGGCTCATCTCCCCATTACAGCATCGACAGCAGCATGGGGTACATGATGAATACGTCACGGCCAACCCACTCACTTTGTTACATAAAGTTGACTAGTGTCTGTTCATGAATCATTTATATTAAATATTACTGGGTGCCACAAATGAGGTATATAGCGCCTGCTGCTGCAAGTTGCCTCCAGAGAAGCAGGTGCTGCTGGGTAATAACCGAGCTGACTTCCTTGGTAGACGTGGAGCTGGAGGACAGTATGAGCTCTCTTTATGTTCCTACAAGCACATGATCAAGGCAAACGTTGTAACTGCCAAAAGACAGAGGTGTTAGTTAGCCGAGGTGCCTGTGTGTGTGTGTGTGTGTGTATGTGTGTGTATGTGATCTAAAACACTGCAGTGTTTTGGTGCTGTTTAAGCTGAGCCTGGCTCCTGCCCTCTCTCATTTTCTTTCCCTTTCTCCGTAGTGTTCTCTCTGCTCTACACCCTCTTCCCGCATCTCTGTTTTGACAGTAAATTTTGTAATCACTCGGGCAGCAGCCCGTTGGCTGGGGCTTTGCCTGGAGCGTTGTGCTACAGCCGCGGATAACGACAGAGCTTCAGCATTCCGAGCAAACAAAAACACACCATGTGTCTGTGTCAATATAACTAATGCACCCGTTTTTAAGTTTTCAGTTTACTTTAGTTTGGTTTAGTTTGGGTTTTGGGGAGGGATGTTGCACAACTGATAGTTAACCCAGTCCCTGTTTCAATTTTCTTTAGTGCACGGTCTAAAGCCTGTGGTGTAAATGCATTTAAGGTGTGTCCAATTTTTTTCACTTTTGCCTGTTAAAGGTGCATCATCTGGGCATGGAGTAAGGTGCAAAGTGGTTGTATTTATGATCTTAATTAATCAAAGAAGTGTTCTGAGCAAAGCATGAATGAAACCAGAGTGTATTCTCACATTCCCTTTAAAAGCAGGTGTGGCAGCATCTGGTGCAGTGCGATTTAAATAGCCATGAATAGGAGTGAAAATGAAATGGAATTTCACCTCAGAAAAATATAGAAATGGCAGACAATGCAACAAGAAATGTGATGACTGTTAAACAAATTTAATTCTGGTGTCATATCACAGTTATAGAGGGAACTTTAAGGACACAGAATATGAACAAGCCTCCTTAACTCTGTACCAACTAAAAGCCATTTTTCATGATTCAGAGCTTGGAGAGTCCTTATCCTATTACCTGTCAATCATGTCCCCCCACAACTCGATTACCCACGATACCTGTGACTTCAATTACCTGCATTGGGGAAGGCAAGGTGTCAAAATATTGATTCCATTAATGTCGCACTCAAAATAATGACACTTGGCTGAGGAGTTATGGCCCTCCAGATAAAGGACTAATAAGCAAGCAGTAATCAAAGAGTGGCAGTGATGAAGTGGCTGACATTTGGGACTTGTAAAGAAGAACGCTGCAGGTGGAAGTCTACAAGTTGGTGAGGATCCAAACAAAGGAAAGCCCTTAGTGTCCGGATCAGCGGCGTCATCCATCTCACTGTATTGATTGACTTCAGTTACAGCTGGCCTTTTAGCTGGAAGATGCCACTTGTCATTTCCTCGTCCTGGGATAATAAGTGTCATATAGACAAAAGGAAAAGCAAGCTAAGTAATGAGCAAAAACTCAAGACCAAAATAAAAGATGTCACCGTACTTCACAAAGGGAAAGAACAACAACTGTAGAAGTTGGTATTTACAGCCCCCTGAGCAGCTCTATACAAAAAGAAAAAAAAGGTAATTTGACCGTGGATACCTCTTGCTACAGTTTGTGTATCCAGCTGTGGATCCTCTTTATCATTATCACTATCATTGATGGCCTTGGAACAGCTGAATGCCCGAGGTCAAGTGGTCAAAAAGTGGATTAAGTTACCAAGATTAAACTATGCCCTCTCCTGTCCCCAGAATAGTGTGCAATTAATCATTACCGCCCATGTTTTGTGGAGGGGAAAAGTGGATTTCTTAGAAACTACCTTAGCCTTAAAGTGAGCCTATAGTGTTGAAATAGTTTTTCTCTCCGTGTTACAAAGCAGCATTCTTTTTCTACCGACTGGATTTAACTACAATGCTGGAGCAGCGTTTGCTAGTAAAAGGTGCGCTCTTATCTTGAAGGCATCTGCTGACCAGCCATGTGCGGTGACACGGTCCTTCAAACAAAACGGCAACATATTTAAACATTTACTGGCAGTGGAGGAAAGGGGAGGTGGAGGGGTGGAGGTGGGGGCTGTTGGAAGCTAAATGCTGCAATAGCTGTTTCATGCCAGAATAGTTTTAGGGCGCCAGCGGCTAAATTGGTTTACAAGTTGATGCATTAGAAAAACACTGATGAAAACATAATCAAAAACACAGGGCTAACTCGGCATGCCAGTGAGGCGACATATAAATCACAAAAGAGCAGATAAGAGAGGAAAGGAGGCCAGGAGGGCGGGCTGCAGACAAATAATCGTCACATTTTTGAGAGACACTGAATAATTTAGGCCAGACGGCACAATTATACAGCACTTGTCATAAAAGCTTACAGGTCACAAGTGCTCTATTGTAATTTTCCTGTTGTGGTGTTGGAGGAAGTGAGCCAAAGACTCGTCTGGCTCTGGTCTCAGTCTGAGCCTCCAGGCAGGTGTTTTTTTATGTAGGTAGTGTGCGTTTTGGTGTGTGCATGTGTGTCCAACAGAGAGTTTCCTTGCTCCCTACGAGTGAGAAAATGAAAGATCAGTTATTCATTGTTCAGTGATTTTGTATTTACATGCGCATTCTTTGCAGATTCTTTCAGCGACATGCTGTGCAGTTCAAACCAGTGTTTACTCTGGCAGAACAGACGCCTCAGCCCAAACAGAAGACTTCAAATTTTCAGACAATAAAAGAGAGTGTTATTAGTCTTCTGGTATCAAGCGGAGAAGTAGGACAAGCTGCAACATCTATCAAGATATGGCAAGAAAATGTGGAGCTTGTGTCGCCCAGAATTACAGAACAAACTTCAGCTGAAGTAGTCTTTCCATTACTGGAATGTGTATTCATCCGTTTGAACCCTGCCCAAAATAACCTGCTGCGTCCAAAAATTATTTACTCCTTTTAAATATAGCCGGAGACCTCAATTAAGTCTGCTCGCCACCTTTCTGTTGGGGCTAAATGGATTTACTTCTTCCAACAAATTGCTTCTCCCGCAGTGCGCTGGAGGACAGTCATTGTGAATAGTTGTAAGCTTACCCCCTTTTCTGGTGTTTCTGGGAAACCAACAAGCAATCCAGACACTTCTTTTGGAGAGTGAATAGATTTTTTTTAAATACTCAAGCCTAGCTGGGTCTGATAGCCACTTCTTGTGAAAACGCCCCGTGAGAAAAAGCCAAAGCATGCATCGTGTTCCTTCATTTTTTAAAACAATTTGTCTGACTCATCATGCCTTATTTCAGTCATTACAGGCGAATAATTACTCAACCGTTTGTCAATGCACATCCATGTTTAAGCCAGTTACTCCCTGTAACTAACAACACATGTCATTTATGGGGGCATGAATACATTTAATTGAGCTCACATTTCAAATTGTGTCGGTGCCAAGCCTGCGAGCCACTGCTCCACTGTTGTGTCGACGGCTGATACAATCCAAAGACTGCAGCAAAAACTATTCTTTTTCCAACAAAGTCAGCTATTCCCTTTGCAGCGCAGCTTTAGATACATTATTTGTGGCACTTTATAGAGAAAACATACAACTATTACACAGCATGTGGCTTGTTTCAAAGTCTGCAGTGTCTGAAAATGAAATGGGATAGTTTACAAGCTCAGGGAATCAGGAGCACGTATTACACATGCTGCAAAAACTCCAGGCAGCATAGAGAAAGGAATGACATTTCTACTTCTCAAGGCTATAGTGCCCGATCAAAAGCTGGCTTCAATCTCACTTTTATCATCCAGCACAAGATGTTTTAGAGTGACTACAGTAGATACAATAAATAAGTAATTAAAGAGACTTGTGAAATAAAGCTTAATAGTTGATCCCAATAATAAAGAAATATATAATTTTTGTTTTTTACCTTTTGTGCTAGTAATCAGTTGCAGCGTGTTGGAGATATCGGCCATAAAGAAAGCAAAAAAAAAGTGAAATTATGAAATAATTATGACCCAAATTAATCCAGACTGTAAAGTGAGCATTTTGGTAACACTATGTAGCCAATGTCTACAATGCATTAAAAACACACTAAAAATGCTTCATAATCTGGCTCAGGTGGTGCACAAATTGGTTTGGTTGCCACAACTATGGTAGGTGAAAAACCCTCATTATAAGTATAACCAGGTCATGATTTATGTACAAAGTCATTGCTGTTTTTATTTTGCAAGCGAAGTGCCATATAGTTCAATTATATTTGAGAAAAAGCAGATTTCTCTATTGCCAATATCTCCAAAACTCCACAACTCACACTAAAACAATTTAGATGAATAAAAAGTTAAGAGCAAAAATATGTTTTTTATTTGTAGGTAAAAGTTCCTTTAAAATCCTAATGCAGGGTACTTTGAAAGTTTCTAAACTTAGTCTTTTACAACAGTCCTGTAAATTGGAAAGTAAGCTGTTTTTCCCAGTCATTTTGGGAAGTCATCTGACATTGTTTATTTTATTCTCCTGCATCAAGGCAACCACATACTTAAGGAATCGTGGTGTTGGCATCAAACTAGTTACATCTTGGAAACACAGTTTAATCATTAAAATGGCCAAAAATATTTCTCTTAAGTGCACAGTAAATCCTAAAATACAGTAAATATAGGCATTTTGCAGACAAAATTCTTTGGACAAACCACTGAGAAGGCAAACATAAAATAAATGGACTTTGGAAAATCTCTAATATGATCCAGGTGAAAAATAACCAGAACTATGTTTTCAATTAATATTTTAAAAAGATTTCAAGGCCAAGTGGTGAATTAGAGTCATCTACTGTCATAAGCTGTGATTGTTAGAATCAGAACTCAAAATCACATTGAAATGACAAAGTGGAACTGTAGCCTAACATTATCTTTGGCCAAAACCAGAGAAATACAGACCACCTCTCTGCGGCTTCATACTGTAGGCGTTCACTTCACATCGATTGGCTTCATTCTCCTTTTCCCTCTCTTTCCCCATCTGCAATTCTGATTTCACCTCTGTGCAGTCAAGTGTGTCTATTCCGATACCTGACAGGCCCGCTGGACGTGCACAGGTAGCCTCCCCGAGCCGCAGAGAGTGACGGATGGCCAACATACCACACCGGTAGGGTTGCTCATGTTTAATTCTGACTGCAACCTTTTTTTTTCCCAGACAGTCATCCAGCTGCTCAGCTCAGGTCCCAGTCTGCAGCACCCAAGGGAGCTGCAGAGAGCTGTGGTTCTGAGCAGGGGCCCTCACTGTCCATCACCTTCAACATTTGCCTCAGCGGAACATTCAATTTATTTTATAGCACCACTCCACTTGATAG
The DNA here is from genome assembly GCA_903364295.1 of Serranus cabrilla. Taxonomy (NCBI): domain Eukaryota; kingdom Metazoa; phylum Chordata; class Actinopteri; order Perciformes; family Serranidae; genus Serranus; species Serranus cabrilla. The sequence continues at coordinate 460,709 of CAFUXE010000546.1, read as the reverse complement.
CACTGACCTCCCAGATCCCTTGGAGAGTAATGAGATGGCTGCGTTGATGTCAGTCTCAGTGTTGACTGGAAAGACTAACCACCCAGTGGGGATCTTCAGGAGAGGGGCCTTGTAATAAAAAAAAAAACGAAGCAGGGAGGAAAGGGGATTAATTTCGGTCGAGTCGTGTTCTGATTTCAAAGGAAGCTCCTCTCAAACCCTGCTGTGCCCCGACTGTAGCAACGTCCCTTCACTGATGGGCATGTGTGATTGGTTTGTCACGGATGGGATTCATCATGAAATCTAAATACAAGGAAGGGGCTGTAAAGAGACGGTGAGGGGCTCGCATGATGCTCCAGAATCGACTGAAAATGTCACAGCAGAGAGCAGAACTGTCAGGAAAGAGGTCACATTTCAATTTGAAGAGTGCCATGCTGTGGCCACAACAAGGAAATACATCTTGACTTTGACTAAGAAGCTGTGTGAGTGTGCTCTTCGTCTGTGGGGGTTTAATAGTGATCATCACACATTATCATCCAGTGACCCCAACAGGCTACAGTTCCTCTGCCAAAACTATTAAACCACATTAAACCACCCAACATTTGGAGCTCCATTCATTTCTAAGTCATGCTGGCAGCCACATCTGCAATAAAGCATCACTTCTGTCTTCATATCATGGTCTTCATTATGACTGTCCATCATCAAACCAATGATGAATTACTGAAGATTTTTGAGGGCTTTGATCAAATATGAGTTACAATTTAAAAACGCATAATTCCTCTCAGAAAGAGTTTTAAAAAATAAGATTTGGTTGTCAGAGGCATTGATGGACAAAAAGATAACAGTTGCCATCTGCTTTTTCAGAGAAAATAAAAGATGATCTCCAGGAAATGATATTATTCCAAAGGATACATAACATTTTCACTTTAAAGTCCCAGGTTCACTTCAATCCCACCTACAAGGCCCAGACAACAGATGTAATAGTAATCATAATGAAACCCAATCAGCTTGACACTAATTCTTATTTAGTGTCTCCACTCCAGATCCAGATGTGGCATAAAAGACCCAGTCTGGAAACAGCCATGCTGTTTCAGGGGCTATTTTTCACCTTGCAAAATGATAAAGTAAAGGAAAATAGTACTGTTTTTTTTATGTTGGGATTTATTTGGGGTAGCAGAAAGTATCTTAAATCTTACACGCTCAAGGTTGGTATTAATTGAATAATAGAAATACAGGTGTAGTTTCCTTAATATCTCATGACATGTTCTCGTGTAATAAAGCCTGACACTTGCAGACAGCTGCCCACAATCAGTTTGACAGTTATCATCCTGTATCAAACATCCAGTTGAAGGCTTTACTTAGCACATCAACACTGTTAAGGAAACTGACTGGGCCAGTATCAAACGCTTTCTACTTAATTCACAAAGTGGGCATCAAGCATAGTACACCAGACATATATTAACAGTTCTGTCCACATACAAAAAACAGCTATAATGCAAGCAGCCTATTAAAGCTTATTATAGCCCATATTGGTGTTTGTTGTTAGGTTGCAACCTCTCATGTCCATAAGTCAAAGTCTGGTGATGTAGTATAAAGAGTGACAAAGTCCACTGATATTGGGGTCAAACAAACACAGGACTTTAACCTTTGAGACAGTCAAGTTTGAGTTATTTTAAGTCAACTTTTCGTAATGTGGTGTACTCTCTCTTAGCACTCTCGTCTCACAGCAAGTGTGTCGCTGGTTCGAACTCCAGCTCGTGGCTCTTCTGTCCGGGGCGGACATGCAGCTTAGGTTAACTGATGACTCTAAATCTCCCATAGGAGTGAAGAAGAGTGTTAATGGTTGTGTGTCTCTATGTGTCATTAAATAACATCAACAACATTATTATATATCCAACCAGGAAATGGAAATGACTGAAACTGTGCCACGTGAAAACTTTAAATTGAATGGTCATATGTGTCTTTTTAAGAGTTATTGGCATAAACTCGTTTCTGTCATTTAGGTATGTGTTGGAGTTAAAAGAAAGAAAATGTCCTTGAATGTTTTCAAGTTTTTTTTTTTTACTGTTTGTTGCTGACAGGAGTTGGACAGATAACTCAGCTCTCTCTTCCAAGGACACTCTGTGAGAATCAGGCCAGTATAATGACATCAGCTGAAACTGTCACTGAGGTCATAAATTAAAAAAAATAATGAAACAAAGTCTTCCAGATTTATACACAAAGACTTTTTTAGTTAAAAATTACCAACATTAAATACTGGCGAAATACTAAAATCCATTTAATTACATGTCTTTCATAAACACACCCATGTCAGTGCAGAAAGATATAAACTCAGTCATTTAATATGTTGAGATACATATTTCTGGTCTCTCTGTCTTTCCACTGCTCGTTCAGTCGCACAACCACAGCCGAACTCCTTCCTGTCCCACTGATTAACTCAAACATTAATCAGACCTTCAGGTGATTGCTATAAACAGAGTAGGTAGCCCATGTGGCCTCGGTGTCAACGCGTTTCCCTGTGTTTATGTGAAAGGATGCCCGTGTGTCTCTCTGCACCACCTGCTAATTAGCATCTCCCCAGCACACTACAGCGCAGCCTAATTCCACCAGGAGGAAGGCGAGGAGGGAAAGTTTGGAGGCAGAGAAAGAGCAGAAGTGGTAAGTGAGTGAGAAACTTGCGGGAGCCTGAAAGAGAGGAAGTGAAAAGGAAATTGGAGAGAGGAAATTAAGGCAGTGACGGCGAAAGTAAAAGAGTTTTGCAAAGAGGAAGTGGCTGAGAGCGTGGAAGATGGAGAGGAAGAGAAATTTGGCAGAGCCAGGAGTCCTTGAAGATGAGAAACAGAGAGTATGACAGCCGGGGAGGGTGAGGACAGCTGTGTCTTTTTGATGGCACAGGCTAACGTTTGGGTCCTGTCTATCTTGAATGAATACCGTGCATTTTGCTCCTGTGAATTTCTAAATAACACTTTCCCTCTTCGACAGCCTCTAGGGAGAAAGGTAGCCTTCCCCAGGGTTAGCATAAGAGAGTGACAGTCAGGGTGTGTTTTGGAAGAAAGGGAAAAAATTAAATGACAAACTCAGTTGGGCTGTTGAATCTCAATGATTCTCTTTGGCTCTCTCAAATGTAACTTCTTGACAGCACTGAGCCCTCGGCCCGGTCCCAGGCAGTCCTTCAGGCATGCTGCACAGGAATGCAGAGCAGAAGGACTGATGCAGTCATAAATAGCTCATCCTTTCCTACACTTGTAGCAATTAAACACCATTTGGATGCTTTCAAGTTGACACACGAGAGCCAGCAGAATTACCTTCTTTTATCGACCTGATTCTGTTTGGGTTCAAGCCCCCCTGCTCACAGTTTTCCACAGATGTGGCCTCTGATGCGGCATTTCTTCTGATTGTGTGCAGGACGGGCCAGAGCCCGCATGATAAGGATCATGCTCATTGAGACGATTTAATGCTATTTCTTGGGAATTTCTCTCCTCAGATTGATCCCTTTGAACTGGTTAAATTAGCACGGAAACACTATTTTCCACTCCATTCCCCAAAATAAATGAATAAATACATACAACTTGCCCTGCCTGTCGTTGGATAACAGCACCATATGGAGGTCTGGAAAAATATCTTGGGGAAAGAGTGGGAGAGAAATGTCCAAATAAGGACTTGGTGTAATGAAGCAAAAGGGGAAAACAGGGTTTTCGTTGTTCATGATTTGATGACTGATAAACATTAATCATCATAATCTGCGCTTGTGTTGTTTTTTAACATACACTATGTTGTATAGAAAGGTCATTGCCTGGGAGTGTGGGCAATCTGTGCCCTGTTATTTCACACCCAGTAATTCTCTGTAACAGAGGTGGTCTGGGCGTCTTAACAAAATGTCTGCCGCAAGGGCTCTGATTTACGTAGATGTGCTAATATTATTCCCACCTTCCAGGCTTCTCCTGTGCTGCCCACCCTTATTATTAGATTAGTTCCTTTCTTTTCCCTAAAAACACATTGAAGCAGCATCTGGAAGCTATAGCTGTGGCTACCCAGAGCTTGAAACACCAGGGCGGGGACTGCAGCAGGGGTATCGTCCCGTAAGGGCATTTATATGGCTTGTAGGACAGGAAGCTGCCACTGTGGGCAAACCTGAGAACTCAGCGTCTCGCTTGGAAAAAGTTCAACACAAATGTTTGATCCAATTTTAACATTTTACACATTCTCGTCCTCCTGATAGATTCTTTACCTTCCTGATGAACAAAGAAACATTAAGTGAATCAGGCTGTTTCTGTGTGAACCTGAATTGAGCCTATTTTATCTTTCTAGCTTTGGCTTTTTATTGACAGGAAGCATATAGTTTGTAAAAATGTATTTTACTTACATTACAGCCCTTCTAATCAGCAGTTTACTTTGCCTTGGACGTGCATGTTTGCTGACTTGTATTAAGGAAGACGGCATTACCACTGACAGTACAGTACCTGTACCCAATGGTACCTTTTTTTCTCTTCTTTTTTTGGTTAACAATTTTTAATGTAACTTATGTCTTTTACGTGACTTCTCTTGCTTACGGTAGTGACATAAACCTCGTGACTACTTCCCTTCCTGCATTTACATACATTTACTTTTTAAACTATCTTTTATAACACCTAACGCCTAAAAGTTTTTGCATTAAACCTAGGTCAGTGGTTTTGACCGAAACTGTCGTTTAGGTTGGAGATGTTGTTGTCCAGCCTGTCACCATCTATCTGACAGACTTCTAGGAGCTTAAGAGACTTTTTCTATCATCTTTTGAAAACTATCACACATTCCACATACATCACATATTTGATCAAACTCCACAGGTTTAAACTTACAATTACATTTGGGGCAACACTAAACATTTTGGGTCCAAGCCTCCACAAAATGATGTGGCGATGCTGATGGTCTGTCACCAGGGCATGGCATGAGAACTATGTTGTGTGTCTCATCAACATAATACTGTTGGTACCATGTACAGTACCAAACCCTAGACTGCACAGAGTGACTTTCTTTGCCTTTCTATTGCTCATTTCCTGTTACTGTTGTGTATCTCTTTTTTAACTTGAGTGTAAAAACTCAACATCTCAAGGCAGATCATCAGAGTTTCCTTTTCCTGTGGTCCAACTGTCCTCGCCAACGTTGGTTTGGAAAGCAGCCAGTGTAAGAGCAGCAAGAGATAAATACTTGTCTTGCACATACTTTCCCTAAACGAGCTCTTAAAGCCACAGTGTAAACACACCCTGAACTCCATCCCATGAGTTATGCTAATTACAGATAAGGCTGGAGTGGCTCATAGTTAATACCAGGTGGATACGATGGTTTTATTGGTCCTTACACAACTTAGCTGAGTAGGCGGAGATGACTAAAGAGCACTGACGCTGGCCAAAATTGATTAGGGGGGAAGAGTGGAAACAAACATGTCCCTACACAGCCATGGAGTTTATTAACTAGCCTGTTGGATGATAGAATAATATTTAAGCTGTTTATTTGCTCAGCTTTGCTTCAATAAACTCAACTGTCATTAGTTCATGAACAGAGGCAACTGCAAAAACATGGTGGTAATGAGGCAGAGAGGACGAAAGCCAAAAAAGTGAAGTTTTCAGCCTTTTAAAGTTTGAAAAGAACTTGAGTGCAGACTGTAAGAAAAAGTGCTCCACCTCGATCAAAGTGGTGAGATAAGCAGGGCAGATTAATACTTAAGGGAGCAGAGCTTAATACACTACAACCGTGAACAAGTCGATCCCCCGCACACAACAACCGCTGCAGCATTTTGCTCGCTAATGGAGTGTTTTCAATGAGTGCAGGAAAAAGAGCTGAGTTTAGCTTAGTGTGTCAAATTACCCACACCCTTCTTTTGTTTTGCCTCAAAACCGACTGCATCAAAGACGTCTGTGAGTAAGTGCCAGAAAAGCGCCTCTGGATTGTGCATTGTAGGCAAGGTCTGTTCAGAATTTGCAACTAGACCAAAGAGGATCCACAAGATAGTGAAAGTTAGCAGGCCGAGACTGCCCAACAGTCACTCAATTGTAAATGACTTTTGATCAGCCGTAAACATGTCCTGCACTGTGAAATGTCATCCTTTGAGTTCTGTTACTCACAGATTACAGCGAGGCAGGAAACCTTTGAAACACAAGTTAAGAGTCGGCACAGTTTTCAGACCTCAACCATGGCTGTAAATGCTTTTTAAGGCCAGTGTGTGTCTATTCAAATAAAAGCAAAAATAGTATAAATTCGTTATTTTCCCATCATGACCACAGCAATAAAATCTAAAGCCTTTAAAACATCACCAAAACAACATGCAAGCTACAGAGTCACTTCAAAACCAGCAACAGAAAGAGTCGTGTGAAAGGATCTTTCATGCATTTTCTATTAAATGGTCTCACTTCATCATTTCATGCAAGTCAAGGTCACTGACTGAACAGTTTGGAGTGATAATACAGACAACTGTGACTGGGTGATAGTGATAGAAATTCCCATCACTAAAAATCACCCATAAATGCTCTGTTGGGATCATAGCATCTGGCTAATTTGCAACACCTCGACATATGGCTGACATCGGTTTGGATCCTCACAAAGCCACTGGGTCATCACACATGGGGACAGAGACATTATCATCCTGGAAAATGCAGCTCACTACAGAAAGAAGACTTCAGCTCTTCCTTCCACCTTGTTTGTGTCTTTATAGTTTCGCCAAAGTCCTGACGTCACCTTCCGTCTAGCCGCTATTCTATTCACTCCTGCAGCTCAAAGAAATCTGTAATTGAAATTTTCTTTTCATTGGTCTCTTTGAAAAAGAAAACACTGCAGCGGACAGCTTCATAAGGTGAAACCTTTTGACAAGGTTGTTGTTAACAAAGCTGAACAACTGCTAATTTGTTATTTACCAAGAATCCAATACAGAATTTAGAAGCTTACCATATTTATATCCACCCACACTGTCTACTAATGTCATTATGTTCTACTTTGTAGCTACAGTGCACCCACTGGCCTTTAAAAAAGACCTTTGAAAGTCTACAGGCGCAGCTGTTAAATCTGCTCTATAAACAAATATTGAGTTCCCTTTACATTTACTGTGCTTTGAATTTTCCCCTTGCTTTTCTGTCAGCAGCACCCGGGCTCCCACCACTACAGTACTGCTAATATAGCTGGTATAAGGTGCTATTAATAGTTAGTGATAATTGTAGTAGGACTGGCTTTATTTTCTACTACTACAACTACTACTACTTTCATTGTTACTGGCAATAAACCGTATATTAGAACAGTAGTACATAGCATAGATTGACTCCACAAGACACTTTCAGGTGACCGAAATGTTACTTTCAAGATCTAACAAATAAGTTCTATGATGAAAACACAAACAACACCTCCCATAAACAAGTTCACAGTTATGTAAAAGTACATTGTGTAATGAAAACACATACTACAGCATATCCTGGTCACCATGACAGTGACATGTCAATCACAAGGTAGCTACACCCTGAAGCAAACAATGCTTTATGGTCCATTTTACTCTATATGGGACCATCATTTACTAAATGCACATCATTCTTTATTGAAGAGGACTTGAAACTAGTGATTGAGACCATAAACCCAGCAGAAAGGTGTTTACTTAGCTAGTAAACAAAGTGAGAAGTAGGGTATTTTGTTTAACAATCTGACTCCTTTTGCAACCAGTGGAGTCGCCCCCTGTTGGTCATTATAAAGAATGCAGGTTAAAGACATTAGTTTTTATTTCTTTTGTAAGGTTTATGTTACTATCACTACAGTCAAACGAATGTAGCTACTGCTTTTTTAAATGGGTCACCATATGTACTGTCTGGCAATTTCCCTATTTTTCTTTTCCTATATTATTGTTATACTGTCTCATCCTTTGTCTGTTCTATATACAGTTCGGATGTGGTAAAAGTTTTCGAGAGAACTTATTTGAGGAAGTTTCTCATGTCAGTCATCTCTCAGCCTCCCCTTAAACAAAAAACGTTCTTTCGCCTCCTCCTTTCTTTGTTGTCCTCTGTTGTCCCATTAATTCATATCGCAACAATGGCAAATGAATGCGTAAAACGAGAAAATAAGCGTTTATTGATGTTGCTGCTCCAGACAATAACTTTGAACACTGAACGGGCAAAACGGTTCTGAAGGTGCGTCATTAAATGGCTTGTTTGTTGATATTGTGGGCATTCTTCTTGGTTTCTTAGCAGTTGGCTGCAAAACAGACATACTCAGAAAAGTCCTAATAATGAAATTAATTTGCATAAAAAAGGGGATGATGTTGCAGCGGCATAAAAACAAACACTTCAAAAGGCAACTCTGTTTAAGAGATGATGTATACGGTTCTTGCAGTGCATGAGAGCAATGGAAGCTGGGCATGACATGAAAAAGAAAGCGTGCTGAAAAAGTCTTACTAAATATTAATTAAAATTTCTATCTATCGACAATAGTTCTGACATTTTCAACAATAGCAACAAAGTAGTTGACAAGTCCAGTTTTTGTTTTTTCCTTAAGTGATTGCAGTGTTTGAAGTCGAATTGAAAGCAGTCAGTATTTAATTGCGCATGTTTTAATTAAAATTAAATAAGACTAAATACATGTTTGATACACTTGCTAGGAGGAACAATTCCCAGTGTGTTTGTGGAATTAGAAATAGCATGACAGCTAATCAATGGCTTTTCTTTGTAATTCTCCCCTGAATGGTAATTGTGTTATAAAAAGAAAGATACTGGGTTTCCTCCAATTGCATGGTTTGCATCACCGGTGTGTGCTGAGCCAAATGGACTGTGGGATTGATGGTCAGGAAATGAACACACATGCTGAAATCAACCGGCCATACACGGCTCTCCCACGATTAAAGCTATTCAGTTTCTCTTTTGGAGCCGCGCCGGACAAGTGCCGAGGACTGTCTGCCTGTGTATGTTGAGCTACTGCAGACTGTATGTATGTTTGTGTGTGTGTAACCACATATGTCTATAAGAACATGAGCGGGCTTGTTAGTGCCGTACATGGCCATACCTGCTCTGCGCGGGCGAGCAGCCCTTCGTACTTCACTGTGGTGCCCTTGAGTGTTAATGGTCTCCTGCTGGCTGCTGGGCATCCTGTGATTAAGCTCTGCACACAGGATGATGAGGTGTGACTGCTAATCCAGTGACACAGACAGCTGCAGCCCAGCTGATAGGCCACGGCTGACCACCCCTTACTTTCAACATTGTTTATGTGTGTGTGTGTACAATATTTGTGCACATGCATGACTGCTGCTTTTTGACTGTAGACTGTGTGTCTGCAAAAATAATAACACAATTAGCAGCTTGGCCTCTCTCAGTGCATACAGTATACTCCAAAAGGCATCAGATCAGGAAACATTTAAAGGGTAATTGCATTCAGTGTATTGTGTTGTTTGGTTTCGAGGACAATAGCTGAAAAAAAAATTTCTGCAAAAAGGATGGATTCCCGGGATATCAGGAGATTGCACTTCCACGTGTGCGTTTGAGTCATACAACTTGAGGCTTCTGACCAGTCAGCATCCTGTGTGGTGTTACTGGCTGCTACGCCTGTGTGACAACACAGAGAGGTGACTTTAATAGCATGGGTTATACCAGAATTGTTTGGCTTTTGGGACTCTCTGGAGTGGTGAATAACAATGACTAAAACTCTATACTTTGTACCAACCAAATGACATTGGTATTAAAGAGTACCAGCTCACATTACATCAATCAGTACCTAGTTTCGGTACATGAAAGCGTCTGGTTGAGACAGACAGACTGGCAGGCAGGTTTAAATTACAATTTTGTTACTAGAGAGAGAGTAAAGTACACAACGGTGCCAAATGTCCAAGTTCAAATGTAAACAGTACCCAGCCCTATCAGAGATAGACAGATGGTTCATCCAATCACCTGTCAGATGTTTATTTAAAAGTGTCTGGCTTTTTGCAAAGAATTTCCAAAGACGGCCTCTCAGATGGTTCCGTGTTAACAAACCATCTGGCAGCTTCAGGTTAAATTATACAATTATTACAATTATACACACACAGAAAATCAAAAACACAGCATGTCTAGCTGATAAAGTCAAGCTAAATGGAAAAGACTAGATATAAAAAAGGGAGTTTATCATTATTACGTCCTGCACATTTGGACCATTTCCCAGGTTATCTAGTTCATTAAGCTGCCCATCCAGTTTTTAAACTAACTTTCCACACAAGCATATGTTTACAGGTCCTCCAAGACCACAGCTGCCATGGTTGTGATTTATAATTTTATATCATTACCAGTTTACAAGTTGGGTCTTATAAAGTGTGGGTTTTCAGCTCTGCCTACCGAGGGTTAAGTCAGATCTGCATCCAATAAATGAGTCAAGCTCCATAATATCGCTAAATATGGATAAAAAGAATAAACTTTATAAAGAAGTACAATTTTTTGGAAATGTTTGCTTCTCTTGAGCAATGCCTTGCTTTATATTAAAACAGATGTGTGTACTTATGATTGGGAACTGCCCAGCACAACCATATTACATGTGCAATAAGGATTCCCAGTCTTGAAATATACTTCAGTCACAAACCCACTATTCTAATTTAGAGAAACCCACAAGAAAAAAATAAATTAGTCAGCAGGACTGAGTTCTCTCACTCCCACAAAGTGTTATCTCATTCTACATTAGCATATCTGCGCTCTCCTTTAACAAGGGGTCTGGAGCAGATTGGAGAAGTGAATGCAACATGTACCGGAAAGCAGTGACAGAGCTCTGAAGTCTTGAGTTACTCGTGGTCCAGCTGTAAGGTTTCTGCAGGCCTGGGAGGCATTGTTGTTTTATTTTTGTTGGAACGGCAGCCATGGCTTGGGCTTTAATAACATTAACCACAGTCAGAGTAGCACATTATTGCAGGGGAAGAAGAAGAGGGGGGGGTTGGTAAAGAGAGAAAAAAGGAAGAGATAAGGGAAGGATGGGATACATGAGGTTTATTTTTTTTTTAAATGGTATTTTTAATTTGCTGTATCAGACCTCAAACCTGCCTGAGGAAACATAAACTCTGACCTGAACAACAGTCTAACCTTCTGTCCAGGCATTTTAACTCGACTCCAACTGTACATTCGCTTCATCTCGACCCCTCCCTTCACATCTCTTCCTGTCCCGCATCTTCCCTCCTTCCTTTCAGTTTCCTCTTTCACCCACCCATGAGACCTAGTGGTGATTTTTAGACAGAGCCGCGGATTCCAGGTCTGTTTACCGGCAAGATCTCAGGAAGTCAACATCAGATAAGCGGATTCCTTGGATACACAAGACGAGCAGATACATTTCCAGTAAGACTGCTCTGCGAAGGATACGGCCTAAACGGTATTACCCAGGGAAGGATGTGAGTTGAGAGTTCAAGGGTAATGAATGTACATGAATGTGTGTGTCTGAAATCCAGCACCGTTTCCAAGATGACAACATCTTTGGAAAGTGTGTTCACCACCCCTTCTAGCGAGCAACCCAAAGACAAGTTGCCATGAACAAAAACTTAACCTTCTTGCTTCACTGCTTTACATTTATGCTTTCTGTTCCAAATTACCTAATTGTCCCTTTACGCTCTTGATCATGACACCAGCTTTTGGCCAGATTCTCATATGGCCGTGGACAGCGGCTCTCCTCTCCCCACCTCCTCCTTTGTGCTGCATTGCACAAACACAATAGAATGTTCTCTAAATGGATAGCAGGTGTTTCCTCACAGTGCAGCTCTCATCCTTTTAAGCTTTACTGTAAAGACAGCGAGGGAAGAGCCAGGCAGAAACATGTGTACGGTGTCTTGTCACAGCCTGTGTTTGCCTTCCAAACTGCATCTTCGACTTAAGAGACATGTTGGAAAACAAGTGTATTCACTTTCTGGCAGATAGTTTTACGAGAAGTTTGACACCACTCACTAATGTCACTAATGTCTGGAAAATATGGATAAGCTGCTAGTAAGCTTAGCTTAGTATAAGGACTTTAAATAAATTGGAAATGTTGCAAAAACAATAAAAAGTAAAGTGTAAGAACAATTATGAGAACCAGGCTGGCAGTTTCCAGTCTTTATGCTAAGCTAAACTAAGCTAATCTAACCTGCAGCTGGCCGTAGCAGCATTCTTATCCTACAGTCATTAAAGTTGTATCAATATTCTCATCTAACTTTCTATTACAAAGCTAATAAATGCATTCTCCCAAAAGTTCAACTAGTTCTTTAATTAAGTGTTTTTCACAGCAAGATCAAATAGTACATTAAGCTTTTCATGCTTATAAATACCCATTTTCTGCCTGTCGGTACACTGTTCTGGCTCCCTGGTTTTCTCCAAATCAGCTCGCTGGCCCAACTGAGCTCACACAAGCTGTCACTTATATTGAAGACTGTGGTCTGTGAAATCCAAGCCAACACAGACGATATACAGGGGCCAAGCTTCTGTCCAAAAAGTGAAAGTTTGGACGGATAGAGCTTAGCAGCCATAGAGGATGATGTGGAGCTTAAAAATGTGAAGGTTAATAAAAACGGAACAAAAGAAAGATCCCTGTTGATTTTCTGACACCATTAATACCTGCTTACTTAAGACAAAGTGGGATCAACAGACGGAAAATCACTGGCTCAGCGCAAATCAATAAAACAGGGCTGATTGCATTGTTTAGTCTCTGCCACATGGTCATATCTCAGCAGCACTGGGAAACGGAAAGACAGCAAGAAAGACCCTCCTGCACATCTGTCATAATTTCCAAGTTGGTAGCAAGTGGCAGAGAGCTGCTATAATGAGGTGTCTTATACCTGCCACTCCATGTCCTCCTTTTATCCTTTCTTCCCTGTTTCGCTCTGTCTGCCTTTCAAAGTTACATCGTATGCTCCATTTTATGAGAACTGCCTTCTTTTCCATCCATTTGCGGTTTCATTTATTCACTTTAAAGTCACAAACCAAGCAGGACAACACAGAAGAATGCTGACGACAGAAAGCATTGTCTGTGCACAAATTACCCCTGACACATCTGTGGATTGTTATTGATTCATTATTTCTTCATGCATTTCATTTTGTAATAGTTTTAACCCTCTGAACCCCAAGCAGCAGCAGGCTGTTTTGTGCTGCCGTCACATTTAACTGTCTGTGGCCTTGTTGTTTTACTGCAGTATACAAGTCCTGCACCTCTATGGAAACAGCACTGTGACGGCTACAAGCAGGGAGAACTGACAAATGTATTTTGTGAAGTTGTAAGGCCATAAGTCATAAAACAGAAGAAATGCAAGTTGAATTTCTTTGATAGTTTATTTTACAGAACATGGAATCTATTTGTCCAAGTGACCACAAGTGTTACTAATATTGGGGGGAAATGGGGCCTCCACAAGCTATACATATTGAATTATTTACATTTTTGCATCTTCTACTGAAAAGCTCTCTTTCCTCTCTGTTCTATGTAAACAGCCTGCAGGTTAGTGGAATTATTACTGAATCTTTGACTGCAAAAATTGAAGTTGCACTGATGGTAATATTTTTATAGTATCTGGTTGGTGCAATTGTTATTTTTTGTTAAAAAAAAAAAAATTTAATTAATTAATTAAGACATGGGGAATAAAGTTACATTTGAATTAATATCAAAATTTTAAAGTTGGACTTTTTTTTCACATGTGATGCTTTCAAAGACCAGCAGAAATGTGAAAATCTGTTGACACATGGGAAAAAAACTGAATCTTAAATCTCTATCTTAATCTATACAGTTAGACAGGAAGACTTAAGAGTTTCTGACCTGAGTGGCCTTTTCCTTCAGCAAACTTTATCAAAAATGCATGTTTGCCCAGTAGCCTACTACCTCATATGGATGTAGTGGAGCTCTGCAGTGGATGATAAGATGAGATATCTGTAGAAGCAGACCAGGATCGTCTCTGACCGGAGTTGATGAAGTGGATCATCCTGTGTTGGGACGTTTTCATTAAACTGAGGATGATTTGCATGGTGGTCTTTTGGAATTCAAACAGCTCTGGGAGACACATCTGTGAGTTCTTGAAGAAATTACTGCCTCACTCGAAGACAAATTACATCAAAGTATGCGTTTGGCCCACCAAAAACAACACACTGCACTCAACACAAGATAGATGTCATCCCGGACAAACTGCATTTAGTGTTGTTTCCTTTTTCTGACACACTTCATCCCCCCTCCTTAATATATTGATAGTTGAAAGTGATGGTTCCATTTTTGTACCTCCAATCCTGCACTTTGTCCCAGTCCAACACTCTGCTCCAACCTGAAACATGATGAAATGTTGTTCCCTTGTGACTATAATTTCTCCGTCTCTGCACAGTGAAGGAGTGATGAGCCGCAGACTAATCCTTCTCCAGAGGACCTCAGTCTCATTCAGGCTTATCATCACTTTGTTTGCAACTGTGTGGGGGAGATTTGAGTGGTGAGACCACCTGCTGTTTCCTGCCATGATGTCCATTCTTATCTCCATCTAGAACTCTTGCCATAACTCTCCTAATACAGGATACTTTATTTTGCACTCCCTGTTTCTGCATATTGCTCCTTATCATTGTTTGCCTGAAGGGGTCTACATGTAATATGGGTCTTCCTCCAACTGAGCTGAATATTTTCCTCTTCAGAGTTTAACTAAATGCCGAATTTGAAACAGAAAGAAAGAAAACTTATCTAGCATAGCCTACCTTACTTCCCCCAAGGTTTTTTTTCTTTCCTGTGGAATTATAAAAGCTTCCAGCTAAACAAATACAAGCTAATTAATGTGCACCTTCCCCTTCATAGGAGGAAAAAAATGGTCTGCCACACTTGATTTGTGAAGTGTTCCATTTTAGGCAATGAAGAGGAAAGCGCTGGGATTGAACGGAGGACTCCATCAAACGGTTAGCGTGCATGATTAAACTTAAAAATAGTTAAGAATGCTCCTTTAACCTTTTAAGTCATATTCTATTATCAGACTGCAAGCAAAGCCAGACCTTCACACACACATGCACACACACCGCCCTGCACCATGAAACCTACTGTTTGGCATGCTCAGCAGCGTACATTTAAATGATTCTATTACACGCACCGATATAAATCAAAATCAGACCGAAAATCAACAGGAAACATGAGTATAATGTTGAATATGCATGTCTAATTAGCTTTCCAGATTTGTTTTTTTTTCTTCACACAGGAACAAAAACTCTCTATTCATAATAGAGTACCATTAAACAGCATGTAAGGGACTCAAACAACAAGCATTGTATGGAGTGTGTGAGCAGAAAAGCAAATAAAATACAGTCTTGTGTTCTTAATTAATGTCAGAGATTTTCTGTGCAGGATTTCATGCCAGTAGCATCGCATGGAAAGCCAGAGGAGAAAATCTACACTTCCCTTTAAAGCCATGCTGTCTTTCTTGGGGAGAAGCCTTGTTCAAAACATTGACTTTGGAGGGCAAAGGCACACAGAAAGTGGCTGAATCCCAGGGAGTGTGAGCGGCGTTAACCCATGGACAGTGTTTATCTGCAGACGGCAGGCGCAGAGCCTGCAGTATGTCTATCTTTGCTAAGCTCTTGCGATGTGTGTACCTTTGCAAAGCTGTCTGTGTGTGTTTCTTATACACTGAGGTTTTTGAGGTGAGATCGGAACCCCCGATAAATGACTTCTACAAATCCAAAGGCCCAGCAGGGCTGGCTGAGAGATGCCTGTTAGCCATTTCCTGAATAACAAGTTTTATTTCAAAATATTATCCAGAACGTAGGACTGTAGATTGATTAGTATCAGGAAAACAGACATTCTCTCATGTCCCGATTGGGCGATTTTTTTCTAATCTCTCAACTGAGTACATGTCTCTATCACACACCGTTTTGTGGATAGAGCTTAGGTTACAATGTTTTCAACTGCATGTCAAATTTCCAAGTCAAATCCTAATAAATCAAACAAATCAGCTTGAAAATAATGATTGTAACAACCTTTATAGACCACAGAATAATATAGTACTGAATACAAAATATGATTGATTTAATTATTTTGGGTGTTTTTAGAATGAAGAGGTAATTTTGCGTTGTTGAGTTTTCTGACCAGCACAATGCATCATTTATTCATAATATACAATATTCAAAAAGGCAAGCCCAGATTTGGCTGACCTTTCTATTCCACAACATTTAACATGTGTGCTTGAGACTCTCCCACCATTCAAAAGCTCAGAAGAAACTCGAAATGTGGTCCTGAGGCAGTCACAGAGTTCCCAGAGCACATATTCAGTTCTAGCAGAGAAACCCAAGTTAAATTCCCCTCTCTGGGGTGCAGTGTCTCAAAACGTGTATACAGACACTGTTCCCCTGATGGCCAACGTGCTAACTTTTACCCCATGCGAGAGGGTCCTGGTTTCCATCAAAACTGAGCCTGTCCAGAGACAGACTTGGATCAAGCTTTTTTTCCTGAATTTGAGGGCAGCCAAGGATAAAAAGGCCTAAGGTGGTATGGTGAGGAAATATATGGATACGTGTACACAGAGCCCCTGCAGAGGGAAACTAAGCGATTCCTTGCGTGTCTTGGTATGATATGCTATAAAAAAAAGGTGGGCGGATAAATCTCCCCTCCACTAATGTGTGCTTAAGAGAAGACCACAGAAGGGCTGAATGTCCTGTCAGTGGGGCGGGAGCTGATGGTGGTTGGGGGGACTGGAGCGGATGAGTGTGTCGGAGGGAATGTGTCCCAGGGATTAGGTGGACCCCTAAGTCTCTTTAGGAGGCTGAACAAGGCCCAAACCAAATAAAGACTTCAACATTAGTTATATGTTAGAGCTTCTGGTTTTCCTGCTTTGACTTCCACTGTGATAGTAAAGCTAAAGAGTGAACAAGTAGGAGTGCAGCGTCTTCCTCAAGGACACTGACAGGTTGCTGATGGCTGCTAAACCTTTGAACTTTCAAATTACAGCCAACAGCAATCCTGAAATATGAGTATAGGTACTATTAAAGTCAAGTAGACATAGCATTCAAGTGTTTCTAGAAGAAGAAAGTATACAGGTTAGTAGTTTTGCCTAATAAACTGTTACTACCCTGGTACTGCAAGAAAAAAACTGTACTATAGCGCATTTTATTAGCACTGTTTCTTTAAGAAATTAGTTTGTAAGAGCTGTAAGCTACTGCTTGAGGTGTGATAAGACTGGTCCCACCTCAAAAACAAAAAACAATCCAATTGGTAAATTGTACAGGAAGCAAAATACGACCCATATTTACATTTATGGGTGGTTGGGAGGGAGGTCAATAGGTCAAACAGACCTTTCACCCAAGAGAACGGGGGTTTGTGTCCCATGTGAAAGCAAAAGTAAACAATGTGATTTAAACATCCCTTAACTTCTGTGCCTCACGTATTGTGCGTCACATTTTTTCGGAACTATGTCACTTCCGGTAGTCACGTCCTCGTAACTACATGACTTCCAGGCCGACTTTCACACAGGAGGCGGGGTTTGTGTCCCATGTGAAAACAAAAGCAAATACTTTTTAACTTAACTTATGTTGTTTACATAACTTACATTTTATACAATACAAAGTATGGAGCCAACAAAGGATGTTAAAAAGAAGATAAACCCCTCACCAGCTGCACAGTCCCATTCTGAGCTGGTGTCTGTATCAGCAGAACTCCATCAGAAAAACAAGGAAAATAACACTGTGGTTCCAATTACTGACCAAATGTATCTGTGAAATTAGATTCACCATCTTTTCTGAATCTTTTCAAACATTTCCTCTAATTCAGCTATAATATAATCCACAAAGCAGCATGTGTTAAAGTATTATTTTAACTTCTCACTAGACACCGATACACAATATTTCTCAACGTGAAATGATAAGACAAAAAGCAGTTTAGCAAGAACACTTCTGTCGTCAGCTGTCCTGTTAAATAAATGCCAAAATGCAAAAAAATCTTTCAAAAAATAAACAAAACTCCGTTACAACATAGCGTTTTCTACAGTTACTATTGTGTCTTACTGATTTTGGCACCTTTCCTCTTATCACAGAACTTCATCTGGATTTATTATCATTTTGTGGGATTATGTTTTGAAAGCCTCTCCTGCCTAAATATTTTGAAATTGATTATTTGGAATTATTTAGGCAGGGTGTCGTATGAAAGTCATAAATTCGGCATTGTGAATCACTCCAGGTTAAATTACATAAAGATGGATATGTCTGCGTTTTGTGTATTAGTCACTCTCCCTGGTGTTATGACACATAACACACACACAGTCCCCCAGATGTGGTTTTCATTCTTCACTTCAAGGTTGGATTACTAATCAATTAAGATGATTTTTATCTGCTGGTTCCTCAGGCATGTTTAGATACACTGTCAGTACTACTCCCTCAGACTGACTCTATTCTCGCCATGATTTCTTTTTTTTCCTTTGTGGTCATCAAAGAGGTTAGCTAATCTCTAGTCTGTTTCAAGTATGCTCAGTATTCTTATATCCGTCTTCCCGTCCAACCTGCGTATTCACTCCAAGAAACTCAGAAAGACACGAGTCCACCAGGGAGAAAGCCTTTGAAATGAATGCTTTGGTTGTGTCTTCTGCGAGAACGCTTGCATAAATAACCACACACAGATCCTCATGAATGCATGAGACACCAGATACCTCGACTGAGCCACTAATGGGCCTCATAGTGTATTCTGGCCCTCTGCATTTTAACTGGTTTCTGTCCTGTGATTTCCCTAACAGCGATTGTAAAATATGTAGTCTTGCTCGAAAGGATGACACCTAGCCTTTCGTTATTTTTACAGCCCTCATTTAGATTTTCAGCCATCGCTCTGGTAAGTAACACTGCTGTCGTATTTAAACCCTCCCTGAGTTTGTCAGGCCCATTGCGGGGGCAACATCCTGGAAGGATTGCATTTAGATTTTATGAGTAAAGCTAAGGCTCACAGAGTGAACCCAAGTTCAAGTTCCACTCTGTGACCTACTTTAAAGAAACCTAACCTTGGACGTTTAGTAGAAAACCATGAGGTTAACCGAATGCTTTATTGTTTGTTCCTGTGGAATATGTTAATAGATATTCCTGATGCCCCTTTTCCTTAAACTAGACACTATAGAAACACATAAATGTGACAGAAACACTGGTTATTTTATTTTGTTGTCATGAGGGATTGCATGATTTAGCCTTGAGCAGGTTTGCAAGATTTGCTTACCATCTACAATATGTGGACAAAAGTGGATTTGATGGTTTCATGAATCCTTAATTGAAGTTTGGACCTTTGTACTGAAGCGGATGTGTTTCCTTGCCTCTTCCAAAAAAAAAGCCATCTGGGTTTACCGCTGCGTGCCATTTGGGCCACTTTACTGAACCTCTACAATGCATGGTGGCTTTTCATGAGTGGGTGTGATGCATGCAATGCGTGAGATGCACCGTTGCTACCAAACAAACAAATAGAGAAATGTCTGCAGGGTATTTAGGGTGTTTTCTCTCTTATTTACTGACTCCTTTTCTTCTCCGTCTAAGCACAAACACAGCACTGCATTATTCGTGTTAACATTAGCTTCACGGCTCTCAGGAAACTATGATTTTACCTATATGGTCAATTGCTTTCCTCTCCTCAGTTTGTAAAATAACAACTGACATTGTTACAATTATTTCTATTTGCTGCTTGTTCCCATTTCTTTGGAGTTCAGCAGGCACTGCTGGCACTGCGGGGAGTCACTTTAGTATCCTCTGTGATCATTTCCTTCAGAGCAAATAGCAGTGTTGTGTAACGTGTTAATTGGCCACCAGTCCCGGGTCACTCTGCAGGCATCTGAATGCTTGCACACTGTGGGACCTCTGTGTATGGGAAAACAAATGAGAGGTTAGAAGGGCTCCGCAAATAAGTCAAGGGAGATGAGGTCATCCTTGCCTGATTTCCAAATACAACAGAGGACAACAGCTGAGAGAGCAATGATCCATTATGTCTCACTTAACCACCCACCAGTGTGTCTGATGCACATGAGGACACGCATATGCTCACAAGGGCCAGTATGAGCCGTGATGGTCGGTTAACTTCCTAAGGAGTGATGAAAGGGTCTAAGATTGACAGTCTCGCTAAGTGACGAGCAAGTGACCAGTGATCAGAGGAGAATTTTCATCACTCACCAGTTTTACAAATGACTGCTTTCTCCTCAAAGACCCTGAAACCCCTTTTCAACTCATGAGGTTTTACAGTATGCTTCTGATTTCTACTTTTCTGGAAAGTTTAACTAAAGCATACAGCCAATGTACCCTTCAAACCACTGGCTCCAACCTGGTGCAATCTCACAGACATCATAAAAATCTTGCAGATGATGAAATTGTTCTTTTTGGGAGGGAAGGGAAAGGATCAAAATACAGCGAGACCCAGGGCTGGGTTTTGTCAGAGCTCTCAATTTGTAATAATACGTGGCAAGCACCGAACAAATCCCTGGGCTACCACAAAGATGAGACGTCCCTTGAAAGTAAGGCTCCTTTCCATGTAAAACATCTCTAAATAAAAGAGCACTGCCCCACACCTGACCATCAGAGAGAAACTACATGTGTTTCCATTACAGCAATGCTCCCCAAGACTGTCATTTGTGAAGCCGCACGTGTGCCTCACTCCAATACAAACCCCGACCATATGGGAGCAGTTAGTTCCATCCCTACGCATTGATTACTACTGTCGGAGTATCAATAGACAAAAGCTGACCCCCTCTCCGGTGACATCCACTTGTTAAGTTGCGCACTACCCCACAACCGGCCGGGTTTTAAAGGCATGTTTTCTTTAAAAACAAAATTACACCATGTATCATAGCCGGACGGCACAGAAATGATCTTCTGATTTTGAAAATTTCCAACAGACCACGAACAAATCACATGTGAAAAGGAAAAATAACCAAGTTTAAAATGGTGACATTTCATAAAAATCAGTATATTCTACATGTCTTTATGTATAAAATGTCTTTTATAATGCCTAACCAGGAGGTTTTTTTTTTGCCCTAAATCTAGGTCAGTGATTTTGTAGCGTAAATACACCGAAACTTCAGCCGTTTTTACAATCACGTACCATACATATATGTATAATGATGTGTGTGCTATTTTTAGAACACTCCTCTGTACTACAAGCTGCTTTTAATAAACCCTTATATGTGTCGTTATGGGTGATATTGACAAACGGTCCATTCTGTTGTTTAGGTTAGAGATCTGGTTGAACAATCATGAAAAAAAATTCTGCAAATCTGCGACTGAACTGCAGGCTGTTTACACAGAGCTGAGAGGAGAGGACAAGAGGTGTTGTAAGTAGGGGTTGTCATAATCTAAATAGTTCACACATCATTTATAGCATATGGACATTTTTTCCTACTACAATATTAGTAATAGGGGAATTAACTGACTGACTGCACAAAAGACATGTTTGAGTTTTCCTTACATTTTTGTGCTGTTTCTATAGAGGTGATGGAATTATTTTGTATATTGCAATGAAAATAAAGGCCACAGAGTAAAACAATGACTGCTCAGGTTCAGAGGATTAAACTCTGCCTTCTCTAAAGATCCTGTGAACTCAGGTTCGACAATGTCAAACCTTTAAACTTCAGGAAGTGTACATAAAGAAGCAAAACTTTTCTGTTTCGTCTCTATCAGCACGTTTCACCTACAATCACAATGAACGGGACCGGCCAGTGCTTTTCCAGGGTTGTTTCATGAGATTACCTGCTGTTGCTGGCTGCAGAAAGACGAGGACAGGGGAACATAAAGTGGAAACTCCTCAGGAATGGTGATTACTGGCCAGTGAATTGAAACCAGCCAAGGCGAAACCAGATCTGAGACTGCGAGAAGTATTATGGTAGTTACATCGAATAAAAGCCTCGGCTCACCCCATCACTCCTGTTTTCTCCCTGCCTCCCCCCACCAACACTGCACATTAAAGAGCAGATGAATCAGGAGTCTGTAAAACAGAGTCATAACCCTTTGAACCTTTAGAAAGCAGGCAGATTAACAGGAAGGAGTAGAGAAAGAGAAGCTCAGGTAGGAGGGCAGTGATTTGAAAAATGAAACGCTGTTTATCACAGTGAGTGACCGGGCTGAATTAGAGATGCAGGCAGATGGCTACCAGGGGTTGCTTAAGAGAAAATAGTACCCAAGGACTCCCCTCTGTGACTCGCTTCCCCCCGACCAATCGCAGGCCAGGTGCCTCACCCCTCTGAGAGCACATTATTAAATTAAGGGCCAAGATTTATACCCTAGTGCCAAAGCAGCGGCTTTAGTCAGATTTGGAATCATTTATCCCATCACAGGGTCGGCCAGTGTGAGGTTTGATTGATAGAGTCGGGGCAGTGGGGGGAGTATACAGTTACACACTGCTGCACTGCAAGCCAGAGCTCCTGCATCTTTAATTCCGCCCTGAGCTGCCTTATGGAGTCCAGACGTAGCAACACTGTGGCGCAGGTAAACAATTCCCCTGACAACAATGAACAGGGATGGCAATGTGGATGGAGGCATTATGGGTATGCCAGTTAAAGGCTGGAATGCAGACTATATTGTACCCACTCGCCCCGTCAACAGACCTCCCTTCTGCCTCATCTGGGGCCAAGACAAAGCACACATGTACCAATACTATCAATAGTAATGCTGCTGCTGGCACTTTTAGTAAAAAATGTGTACATGTTTATGTTCCTCTGACTATTTTGTAACTGTACAGGTAACAGTGGTTAATCCTGCTTATGCAACTTGATAAATATTGAGTTAGTAGAGGTGGTAAGTGGGGGGAGTCACGGTCCTAAAAGTAATTTTCTCCAATATTAAAAGCACTGGAGTCTCCTGGATAATGGGCTGCAGTTATATCACACTTTTATCCAAAGCACTTTATCATTCTCCTTATACTCACCTATTCACACACTTACTCAGACAATGATAGCAGCGAGATATGTGCAAGGCAATGACCTAACCACTGGGAGCAATTGGGGTACAGTTATTAGTAGGGATGTTCCTAACAACTAATCTCGAGGACATTTAAATTAAAGTTTAGACTGGTCTGGTCTACTTGTCTAAAAGTAGTTTGACTGTCTAGACGAAGACATTTAAAAATGAAAACAATTTAATCTATTAGGTTTAACAACGTCCCAAAAACCATTGGTGGAAGAAGTATTCAGCTCCCTTAATTAAGTAAAAGTACTAATACCACACTGCAGAATCACTCCATCACAAGTAAAAGTCCTGCATTCAAAGGCTTACTTCAGTAAAAGTACAAAAATATCAGCATCAAATGTACAGAAAGTATGAAAAGTACAAGTAGTCATTATGCAGAATGAACCAACTCAGATTGTTATATATATTCCAAATATATTGTTGGATTATTATTGGTATTGATGCATTTATGTAAGATGTTTTATTCACGGAGCTTTGCTAGCTTCACTGTGTAGCATACTGTATGTGCCAGCCAAGAGAACGTGACAGGGTGCAAGGGAGTCATAAAATGCCAATATATAATTTAAGTGTGTACTCTAATAAAAGAATAACAATTTATTTGACTTATTGTGCACATTCTTAGCTATTCTTAGTTATTAGCATAGTCGGTTGGTGAGAAATCAGTGAGCGATCACAGTCTTTCTCACTGCACGAGTGACTCCTTCTGGTTTTCTAGAGATTGGCTAGAAACAGATGTAAGTTTGTGGGAGTATATGGTTCTGTGTAGGTACATCTGAATCATAAAACAGCAACCTGAAACTTCGAAACAGGATCTTAGCACGGGACGGAGGCACAAAAACAGGATGCTGCCTGTATTAGCCGATGTTTCTATTTTCTCAGTTCCTGTTGGAATGCTGCAATAGCTGTGGAAAATCATCAAAGGGCCACAGCAACACGTGCATGTGACGGCGGAGGTTTAAGTTTGCCCGAGGACCCACTGCTCCATTTCAAAATTTTAAACACTTGAAGGCCCATTATTTTCATAAATAAAGGAACCAAAATCCTCAATGAAAGGTGCAGGCACAATTAGATGATTGAAATGGGAGCTGTCTGAATTCGAAACATATGATCTGCAGGAATTTAACGTAATGCTGTTAAGAAACTCTAATGGATCATATTGAGCCATGTTGACTAGCTGTAAAGTGTGCGTTGAATTACAGCGGGCCTCTCCGATGCACTCAGTGGCCCCTGCACCTGGTTTCAACGCTGTGACATCACCAGGGGAAACGGGACTGTTTGGATTCTCACAACTGCATCAGAGGAGTCAATCAATCTTCATCCTCCACGGATATCCACTATCACAACAGCACCTAATCAAGAGATTAAAGGAGACTCCTAATTTGTTCAAATTTGTGGTTAAGAAAAAGAGCACACAGGCACGTCTGGAGGAGAAGAAAATTGCAGATAATATAAATGTGGAAGAGTTCCATCAAAAATATGGGGAAATGTTTTGAGGTTTGCCGCAGCATCCAGATGGATGTAATGGTTTCACATGACACAGATTTGCAAAATGCTGGTGGCGATGAGATCAAACTCTTACCACAGTTCTATATGATTGGATTTGGGAGAAGGGTGCTTTATTTTGGGGGATTTTAAAGCAAAATAGCTGAATAAAAAATGAAAAAGTATCCCTCATGACGTAAAGCAGACATATAAATGGTATCAGAATATGCTTGTAAGTCTCCATTTGCTCCTGTTTGTTATAACCTTCGACATGCATGTGTATGACATTATTAAATGTTTAGAAATTACAGCTCAAGTAAGCCTAAATCATTTCAATGTCAACACTATGTGCACTGCGTAGTATAAGTGCCATGTATTTCAGGGAATATGACTAAAAGCTGCTACAATACAATGATTGATAGGTCAATATCTGGCCGCCAGCCAATCAGCGTCTCCACCTGCTCTGTATCAGCCGTAAGAGGAAGCAGCTGCGGTGACGGCATGGGGTCGAGCCGACACGTGATACGCAGCATTTCAAGTCATCTTCATAACACAGCGGCTGATAACATGAGCAGGTTAGAGGTCGGAGAGCTGGTTGTTTAGTGTGACAAAATCAAACTGATGGACCGAGGACAAAGCACATAAATCAGAGAAGAAGAAGAAGAAAACACTGACTTATTACTGTGTGATTTTGCAGCATTGACATTATCTGTTATGGCAGGGTTAGGGTTGGGGTTATTGTGTTATACTGTACGGTTTCCAAATCAGTCATAAGATATGGATACTGCGTTGTTGCTGTCATTTTGTTATTAAACCCTATTTTATCCAGTTGTTTAGTCCACATTGCAATTCATTTTGCAGAATCTCCTAACAGTAAAAGAAAAAAAGCTTTTTTTTCTGATTTTATTTTCATTTTTATTAAAAAATGTTATTGTATTTATTCATTTATTTGCAGATTATTTTTAATTAGTGTAGTTTTGTCATGCATGATCTCGTGACATTATGTTGTTCCTTTTCTCTTTCTTTTAACCTTCATTAAATGTTTTAAGATACATTTGGTGGATTGTTGGCCAGGATTGTTCTTTAATGAAGTTTTTCATGTGCTGTTTCTTGATCGCTTCCAGAAAACCAGTAAATATATCAGAGGTTCAGGGAAACATCTGGTAGACACTTGGTGTTCCAACAGTGACCACTTAACCAGAGTAAAGGGCTCAAGGAGGATTTTTTCCGCGTTAGATGTCCTGCTCTAATATTTTTTCCGGGGGGTTCTGACACAGTGTCGTGCTTTCGGGGTGGTTGTCGAAGCAGCAGGTCTGTGTCAGGTGATATGTTAAGCTGTTGGTGCTGACACAGTGACAAAAGAAGCTGGTTGGAACCCCTGTTGATTTCCTGAAATTCTTTCTTTTTGGCTTTGCAGCAGCCTGTTGAAAGGACAGCAGGTGGAAGCGATGACTGCGGTAAGACACGTCATTTCAGTTTCCACATGACTGTTGAAAGTGCAAAGATGTAGCACGTCAAACAACAGAATCTGCATGTTTTCCTTGTCTTTCATGGAGGCGACTTCAAGTTTGTGTGCACGAAGCCACATTGTTATGTTTCCCAGTCAAATGCCACGTTTGATTTCAGACCTCTGAACTAAACCGAGACAAAGATAAAAACTGAGGGCATTAAATTAAACACACACAACACATGTCATTTGTGTCCACGAGCTTTCATCAACCATTTCTTCATGCCATCTCAGTAAACAATATCTGGTAAAAATATCCCAGATCTCATGTCAGTCATTGCTCAGGCATTTCTCCACAGTCACATGATGCTCTGAAGGCAGTTTGGGCTCTTTTGAATGCATTTCATCTCTGAAGGTAGTTTGTTCCAGAGCATATGTTTGGATCTGAGGGCTGTTTGAAGGCAGATGTAGTTCCTGGCTGCATCCTTTCAACAAACTGCCTCCTGGTAATTGGCCATTATTCTACAACTGAGAGGCGTGCTGTCCAGAGGGCAACTGCACTTGTCTGGAAACAATCATGGAGTTAGCAGGCTGGCAGACGGCCTCGTCATCGGTATACATGCCTCTCCTGCTGAGTGCGTCTTCTCCAGGGAGGATGAACTCTGACAAAAGAAAATGGCCGACACCCAAAATATAATGATGCCGGTTTCATCAAAATCAACGCATGAATGCACAACTTAAAAAAGTTAAAAACACATATTGTAGTAGTTTGTCATTGATGCCTTTTATGAATAGTGGGGTTTTTTGGGTGGAACAAAATTTCCATTTCTGTCTCTATGAATGTCATTCAATAGTAGATGTTTAAAAAAAATAACTAGAGCCAAAGACTTCAGATAATGGAATATAGATATTTAAATTAATGAGCACAAACGCTATGTCATAGTTACAGAAATTACAAACGAAAAATATTAATTTCATTTGGTAGAAAAAAGCAAAGTTCACTGTGCAAAATTTAAAACTAAAATCAAGAAATCTAAATTGCATTTGGAGAAAAAAATAATTCAAAATGCAAACTACACTGTTTAAAAATTAAACAAAAAATAAATAATATAAATTGTATTTGGGGAAAAAACAATTTAAAATACAAACTTCATAGTTTAAAATTACAAAAAACAAATCGCATTTGGGGAAAAAAAAACATTTAAAATACAAACTATGTTGTATAAAAAATAACAGCAAAAAAAAAAAATTCATAAAAATGTAAATATATGTACTGCATTTGGGGAAAAAATACATTTGAGAAACTGAACTTTGAGAAGCAAAGTTCATTGTCTCTTGTACTCTGCTTTTGGTCCTGTGGTGGTAATAGCCGATTCATTTCTGTGTGTAATATTCACCGAGCCGAGCGATGTGTTGCCCTGTGAAGCCATATTAGGTGACCTTCAACAAGTGACTCCATAATTACAGGAGAGCACGCAAGGTATGCCAAGTGACCTTCCTTCATCTGCGACCAGACCTAAACATCACAGAGGGATAATAATAATAACAACTGACACGTCTACCTCTGGCGCAGACTGGCAACTGGATCCAGATGGAGGGAGCATATCATTACCGTTTTATTGGGAGATATCAAAACAAAAGGGCACATTCCAGGAACCCATCACTCCCCTGCAGATTGTTGCTTTTGAAACCAAAAAATTAAAGCTGATATTGTTTGTCTGCGGCTTCTTTTTGTTCTCAGCGAGCGCTCGGGATGGACGCGGTGCACTGCGGGTGAAGCGCTGAGGTGTCGAGAGAAGCAGTAAAGAGCAAAGAGCGAGGCTACGCAGGCTGAGATAGAAGCTTTGGGATAAAACTCAAATTCACTCAAAGACACGCTCCCTCAACACTCCGCACAGCACTGTGGCCTGCAGGAATACACGGCCGTAGCAAGACCTAAAGGGTGCTCACCCAGATTTTTTAATTAAAACACATGACTGGAGGCGGATCCCCCTCCCTCCCTCCTGCTTTGAATTTCGCTGCAAACATCATGCTGACTCATTTCTCAGACTCGAGGCAGTGCGTGAATACCTGAGTTGACTTTCAGCGTTGCCACCCTTTCATCCTTGAAAGGCGAGTCTCCTTCTTTTCAGGTCGAGCTCTGGCTGTGTGCAACCCCCTCCAGCCCTCCTCCTCCTCCTCCCCCTTCCTTTCACCCCCTCTGACATCCTGGAACCACTCTTTGATGATCTCTGCCTGTATTTGAACCTTGCTTATTTCTCTGTGTACCTGAGGATGTTTAGTTATGTATATTTCTACCAGTCCATCCCTCGCCGCTGCTGCCGCCGCCGCCGCCTCCGCACACGCAGAAAAATATGCACACAAACACACGCACTTTTGTTTTCCTCCTCAAAGAAATCACCGCAGGGTGCAGACATCTCATGTCCTCTCTCACGGTGTGTCACAGCCAGTGTTGAGTTGCAAGTTTCAGCAGGGAACTGTGCAATGTACGTGTTGGCGCTCAAACCCAACCGTTGCACCCCCAGAGTCGGCATTAGCCCGATTAGATCACTGCCGGGGGAGGAGGGCGGTGGTGCAGCTCCAAAAACAAGCGCACCCAAGGCCTGGCAGAGAGGAGAAGGTTCCGTGTATCCCACTTTGATCCCATGTCAGGAAGTACTGAGAGGCAGCTCCTGAAGGAAGCTTGAGGACAAGGCAAGAGCGATGAGAGGAAAGGTGACCTGGCCGCCACCGGAGCCACAGAGGAGGCTCGGTGCCCGCCAACTGACTGGGCAAGTATGAGGCAAGGTTAAAATTTCGGTGATTTCCCAGAGTAGGAGGCTGGCAGTTGGGTGAAGAAACAAGCTGACAGTAGAGATACAAATCTAGGAATGCTCCAAGTTTTACACTAAGTTCAAGTCAAAAGCATTTTAAAAACTTGGTCCTTGAGTACAAGGTTATGATGCTTTGTGTGATAGCAGAAGCCCGAGTCGAGTCCACATGCCTCTTTGTCTTCTGTGGCATTTATGTAAAGCCATCTGCACATTTTCAGAATGGTTATTAATGCCATGATTCATATGTTTGGCTTTTATTGCTAGTAAGCTTCACATGAACATGAAATTAAAACCATATATACTAAACATACCAATAGAAACAATGCAGTGATAAGAAGGGCTTAGCAGCAGTGAGAGATTTCTAAGTACTTAAACACATTCAATATAATAAGGATTAATACTGAGAAACATTTTCTGGCCACATGATTGCAGAGATCTTATCAGCAAAGCCTTTATTAGGACACGTATATTTTTGCATTTTTTTTTTCTATTTTTGTCGCAGCTTAATCCAGCCACAGTTGTCATTTGCAGATGACAGCACTTGATAGTATCACTTTAACTCCGTGCCATCATGGTGTTAAAGTCATGCAGAAGGCATTTTGATGGCATTCTGGTTCACTGATTTGAAATGTGATCTTTAAGAGGATGTCAGGGTAGGACACAACACAAAGTGTGCACAGTTCATTGCTAAAGCTTGAGCTGTCTTCAGCTGACTGCCAATTTATGCGTAAGTCCAAATTCCAAAAATATTGCATGGGATGTTAATAATTAACCATTTAACTATTGACATTAAGAAGGAACAAAACCAGTTAAACAATTACAAATAAATCTAAAATATGTTTTTAAAAAGTAAATACAACTTTTGGTGACAACATGTGCATCCAAAATCTTCTCGCAGCAAGGCAGCAAAAACCCATAAACACAAAAGCTCTGTATCGCTGATGACTACACAGACGCCCATTAAAAATGCAGCAAACACAAAGCAACATTGGCATTTATTCCAGTCTAATAAAGACTCTTTTTATCCATGTTTTGTCTCCACCAACTCCTAAAGGAAATATTTAGCCGTTAAGCAGCTAAATGCTCCATTAAGTTTGGAAGCTACAAGCTAACTTTGTCTTTCTGCAGCTTAAACTCTCCACCTAAACAGCCCTATAGAGGCTGCGTTAATGGGTGATAATTATTTAGTGAGTTTGTTACCACAAGCAAGCCCTTTTACACAATATGCGGTCATTTCATTCAATATTAAACACAACATAATATTAAATTATTGATTCGAGCAGCTTTAAAGCCTGCTGAAGCAATTGCGTAGCATTGTAGCACCTTTCTATATGAACCTGGGACAACCTTCATGCAGGGGGATTGTTGTCATGCAGCAGAACTCACTGAGGATTCCTCACTAACCTTCACTCACGGCAGTTCTCACCGTGTGATGTACACAGGGTGACATCACCCTGCGGTTCATCTATTTTGCCAAAGGAAACGGCACACTTTGGCCTCCGGGGGCCTGTTGAGGGAAAAGACAAGGGTGTCCTGAGGAGCAGACAGCATCCTGGCACTGGGCCCATGTCAACATTCACACTGGGAGCCCTGGACCCAGAATGTAGTGATATCACTGGACTAAAGATTTTTACAGCCCAGCAGGCCCAAACACTATCAATCATATCACCAGACACATGTTAGGTTTATGACCAATGGAATGACCACCAATCCCAGAAAGACTACAAGAAAGTGTTGGTACTTCCCAAACAAGCCAACATTTCTAAAACCATTTAGTTGTTATATTATTTGACAACCCTGCTGCCAATAACTATCTCATCCAATTCATATTTGGCCTTGACATATTGGCCCTTGAAATCTTTTTTTTTTTTTTTCACTTCACTGCAAGCTCCTTGTAAGGATAAAAACTCTGTATAACTGAGTGTGTGCACAAGTGAATATGGTTGACCACAGTGGTTCATGTAAGCACTCAAAAGTGACAGTGCACAGGCGAAGCTGAACCGTGGAAATCAAGAAATTATGTGGTGGAAAGAATCCAACAGCTATAAACAGGTTGGACCACACCATAGAGTGCGTGGGCTAAAAAGTCCATCTCCATCCCTGCATTCCTCTTCCTCCCTGGCCTGTGAAACTATGGGGCAAAATCCTTATGCTGATATTTTTACCTGTTTCAATAAGACCTCTGATGAGTTGTACTCCCCTGAAGAAACTGTCAAACGTTTCTCTGTCTGTTTACAAAACCCACTTTTAACTGCGGAGGGGGGAAAAAATGTGAC
This sequence comes from Serranus cabrilla, assembly GCA_903364295.1. Taxonomy (NCBI): domain Eukaryota; kingdom Metazoa; phylum Chordata; class Actinopteri; order Perciformes; family Serranidae; genus Serranus; species Serranus cabrilla. The sequence continues at coordinate 429,889 of CAFUXE010000546.1, read as the reverse complement.
AGTCGGTTTCACGTCCAAGAAAAATAGCGAGGTTCTGGTCGTTCACGTGCGTTCTGTCCAAGTGAAGATCCGTGTGTTTTCAGAGAGCTGTAGCCAACGTTGCTCTGGGCCTATTAACTTTACAGTAACACACCAAGTGAGAAGAGTAAAACCTGTGAAATAGAAGTACAGGGCGGTATAAAGTGCGGAGGGATTCATGCTGTTATGAGTCCCCACTTAGGATGTGGCTTTGACTGACAACCGGGACAAAATAGAGGTGATCAAGATTTATAGCTGCATGGGATTCTGTGCTGCAGCAGACATCTGGTTCGACCGATGTTTATGTGGCTTTGCGGAGCAGTGAAGAACTTTCTGTGAGGCCCGAGATGAAAGTCAGACGAGAGAAAGAAGAGTTCTGTTGTCAGTTTATCGTGTCTGTTTTTCCTGTAAAACTTTTGTTAATGCAAGCCACAGTAAATTTCGTGTTAATACTAGAAAGCTCAACTTCCACTCTGTCACTAAAGTCTCTCTCTACTGAAACATGTTTTTTTCCTTATTGTTGGACATTTGGCCACAGCCCAGAATGATGCATGTGCATAGTTTGATATGTGAAGGCTGTTTTCACATTCATCTGCTGCACACCTTAAATCTGAGTTGAGGGCATGATAACTTGACTGGAAGCCAATCGTGGTCAAGCATGCAACTCATATAGGTGTCATTTCGAAGCTTAACACTCAACTCAAATTAACTTGATTTCCAACAGAGACATTTGTGCAGGCCGTAGCTGAACCATAATCCAACTTAGTTTGCTATTATTTTTGATTGACAGACCCCTAGTGGCAGAAAATTCCATAATGTGCATTTAAAGACTAAGATGGGAATTTGGGGAAATATGCATATTTGCTTTCTGAAGGCGTGAGATGAGACAGTTGATAGGTTGCCACTCTAATACAGCTACAGTCTGCAGCCGGTTAGCTTAGCTTAGTACAAAGCCAATGGAGCCTATGTCCAATTGGAACCTAATCCACCCAACAGCACAACTAAAGCTTACTTATTGACACGTTATATCTTGTTTTATTAGTCTCTACAAAGCCTGAAGTGTTTAAAGTGATACTCTAAATATGATAAAGCAAATAATCTTGCAACTAGAATTGGGATGTTTTCCTTTAAGGAATGATTGTAAAAGAAAAAGCAAAGTGAATTCTGTTTGTTGACAGGAAAGCCACAACACTCCTTTCAATAAAGTTCTCACTCTCTCATGTTTCCTCTGACTGTTCTCGTCATGAGAGCAGTTGGACGGCATGAAATCAGAGGTCAGAACTGATTACTGATCACCTTCCTACAAACAGTAAGCTACACATGAAAAAAGCTGAGGAGAGGAATCAGAAGAGATTAACATTTAATGGAAAATGGGAAAGCTTCAACTGTGAGTTGAAGGCTGATGACAAGTGTGATTACTGGTGTACGTCGAAAGTGACTGATGTGTACTGTGTGTTCCTGCATTACAACATGTTGAGTTTTTAACTCTATGTTTGATCCTATAATAATTACGTAAACACTATCCAGATGACCACGCAGTTCTGTAACACAAAGCACAGAAGAAAAATGGACTTTCCCAGCCTACTTTTTCTGTCTTATATCGTCTTATAACCAGTCCTGGCCCCTCTGTTCAATGCCCTGCCACGCTCCAGACAGTGTGTGTGCACACAAGGACACACACATAAAGGCTCGGGGACACAGTCCAGTGATCAGCTGGTTTGCTGAATTGTGATCAGCAGCTATAGGACACGCTTTACCACCCAATGCGTGTTTCCAGCAACAGTTAGGGCCAAGCGTTTGTCTTCATTTGAGCTTTGGCTGTTAAATGTGCCTGTGGGACGGTCACTTGACCCCAGGAACTATTTTATACAGCCACAGAAAATGCCTCTTCCTTTTCTCATTTATCGCAACTCTAATGGAATGACAAAGCAATGAGGGTGAGCAGACTGGTTACCAACAGTGGAGAGGTAGGGGCATCCATTGAAATTTTTTATTAGAAATTCTATCTGTGGTCCAGACGGACAGATGGGTACATAAGAGGATGTGTTTGTGCGTTATTATACTGTGATTCTGTGTGTGTGTGTGTGTGTGTGTGTAGTTCTGGAACAGATTTTGTAAGTGTTTGTATATCTGTTTCTGTGCCTATGCCTGCTTGTGTGCATGTGTGTGTATTTGGACTGTGACCATAACCGCATCCCTGCGTCACCCACAATCTCCTGTTATTCTAGCTAGCAGTGCATTTGAAATTTAGAGCAAAATTGTGGCCTTTTATTTTGCTCATTTAATGGTCTGCCTCCTAAAAAACTGCCATGGAACAATACAATAAAGCACTTGTGATTTATTTCCATCAAACTAGAGTTTGTGGTTGATAGAACAGTGGAAAGACTAATTAATAGAGATGGTTTTGGTGAGTTTTTATTTAGTTTCTTTCGAGTTTGAATGAAGTGTGAATATTTACAAGTTTATCTTTTGTATTATCTAAGTTTATTTTGTTTATTTGTTATCCTTTTGAAGCTTAGAGAGTTTGTGGAAAGTAGATAACTCGCCACACATGTTCAAAGCTGATATTAAAGCTGCGGTGTGGGGATTCGGAGTGGGTAGTGGCGATGGTGGCGATGTTAGCGTTCTCGTCACAGCCCTAGTGTGTATACAGTTTGGATACATTAGGACACTTTAAAGTAGCCTGTTGATGCAGGTTAACAAGCTGCATGTGTTCTATTGAAGCGGGAGGGAGGCGGGTTAGTCACGCGTGCAACATTCCCCAGGGAGGAGAAGCCACTAGATTGTCCGACATCAGGTCTACACAGAAACCGTTCACATGACAAACTTCAAACCACCCACTCTGCTGTATAGTGTTCACACAAACACAAACAAAAAACACACGCTGGCTAACACTTCTATATACAAACACAATGCATTCACTTCCCTACATGTTTAGGAACTGAGCAGAGCGACCCAGCAGTGACGCCCCTTCAGGGGATCCACCATAACCCTGCCTCACCCCTGTGTCGTCCCACAGGACTACAGGCGTCTCCTGACCCTGTGCAATCTGTCAGGAGGCCTAGAGATGTCTCACCTATCAATAGGCGAGGCATATTGTTTCAGGGGGCTTCCTCTTTCCTGTACAGGACAGTCCTGATGGGGGGGCCACCATGGAGCCGTCAAACCGCCTGGGGCCACTTGGACTATTAAAGGCGTATATGGTTGAAAGAAAGACTTTTTCCTGCCCGTTAGTGTGTCATTTGACAAAGCGACGGCTGCACCAGGAGTGTTTTTCCACTTCACTGCTTAAAGTGCTGCGCCAGCTTTATCAGATCTCGATTCATTTTTTATTTGTTTGCTTTTGCCAAAGAGACGCTGGGCAGTTGGTGTTTCCTTTCTCTGTCTAGAGTGGAAAAAAAGGTGAATCTGCGGCCAGATTGTGTTCTCCAAGTTATTTCATTTAGCTGCTGTATTGAAACAGGCAATTTAAATAATCTAAGAGGTGTCAGGTTTGAGCTTATTAGTAAATTATCATGAGTCAAGATTATGATTAAAGTAATTAGTCATTAAGGGAAAATGAGCAACTAGAATGTAGATAATGGCTCCCGCTAGATTCATTCATGAAGCAGTAATACTTGCAAATGTTTAAGAGAAATATAAATCCATGTAGTGTCTGGAAGGCTCTCAGAGCTGTGCTAGAGTTATAAAAATGGATTATTGTGGAGGAGGTACACCAAAGTCAAAAACTGCCCAGTTCATTTTCTTTTAATCTGTGTAGCTGAACATAGGAGGGGATATTTTCCTTTTTTGCTGTTGGCACAGAGTTGGATTGAGGCGACCACTGGGCAAGCAAGGGGTGTTTGCTCAAGTGGAGCCAATTACTCAAAATAAATTGGGTCTTCCTCTCTATTCCCTCCTTTGCTCTTCCTCCCCCGCCCCCCCTCATCCCCTCATCTCTCTGGTATGGGTTGTCATTTGAAAAGCGGGTCAGATCCACGGTGAGCCCCTCCTTCCAAATAAACAGGCTAGTAATGGCTGTTTACCCAGAGTACAAGAGCCATTATGCGCAAGGAAGTTAAACATCTCTGACAGGCAAAATGGCCACAGACAAATCACTGTTGCCCTTTCTTGAGGGATTGATTGGAAGAATGCTGATGTTTCCCCTAACTGTTACCAGCAGCCGAAACGCGCTCGTGACGGCTTTTCAAAAAGCATACCGACTGGATGGTGTAAGGATTCAAATCAAAAACCTTTTGTTTGTCTGTAATTACACCACAGAGTGAGCGGATGACCTCGGCGGAGATGGATTTCATCACACCGGTTGCCTGGGAGCCGCAGGCCTCGCAATCGGAAAGTACCCCTGTACTCCAGGAGAACATCAAAGCCCACTTTTCAGTCACCTCACAAGATCTGGACAGCGTAATGTGGAAATATGGAGGACGTGGAAAATGAAAGTGCATTCATAATGTACTGTAAGGCAAATTTTAATGAGCTTAACGTCATTCTGTGGAGTCATTATGAGATCAAAAATGAAGTCAGAAAATAATTTGAAGTGAAAGGCACCGTTCTGTGACTTACTGCTTAATTGGAAATGAAATGGTAGGGTAAACAGAACAATGCATTTGTGGTCATACATGTGTGAAGAATGGACTGCATTAAATCACAGCCCGCTAACTAGGCCATAATGGAACGTCACGTAATGGGTGCCGACTGAGTAATTTACCGTCAAGCCTTTGAATTTTGTCTGTGAAGGTCGGGCGCAAATTAAGCGACTTTGGGTCCAGAGTTTCAAAAGCTGAAATATACACTTTATATACTGCACCATCCACCTCAACGTGAGACTTGGTATAACAAGATGGTCGAGTTATTAAAGATCCTGGAACTAAAGGTCAAAATGCAAAGTCAAAACAATTAATGTTAATTAATCGATTAGTCAATCAACAGAAATCTGAACTATTTTAATGCTCATTTTTTTTAAGTGAGTTTATATGAAGTATTTATCCATAGTGAGTGTATTACTCAGAATAGAAGGCGATCGGACGGGGGCAGTAGCAACATATATGATGCACCAAAAAAACCCTTATTCTATATTTACCTTACCATTAACAGCCCTGTTATAGCAGGAAACCGAAGCTGTGCGCTATGCGCTCTTCAAAGCCACCAGACTCCTTTGACAAAAACAGACATTTTACCTCTCAGAACACCACAGGCGCTAGTTCCATCACTCCATCATACTGCTTTTTGTCTAATGTGATAGTAAATAATAAAATGCTGAGTTCTGGACCAATATTCACACAAAGGAAGCATTTTAAAGTTGTTGTGCTGCAGGAAATTGCAATTCCATGTGTCATTATTTCCAAACATTTCTCAGAAACTCAAACAGTAAATTGACAGAGAAAATAAAAGGTAAAAATAATCATTAGTTGCAGCCCTCACTGAAACATCGCAAGGCGTAAGAAATCTTCTTTGATTTACCCATTAATTGATCTGGTTCATGAAGTGGTTTGGAATCTAAGAAGTTGTGAGATGATTACAAGAATGAGAGGAAGAAAAATACTGCTGAACAAAACTGGGTTTATTATATATTTTTTCCGCTTCTTGTTGTATTTTTCTTGTGAAATGATGTGCAGTTGAGTCATTTCAGTGATTTTTAAAATCCTGAAGAGTTGCAAGAGATGAGAAGTGGAAATTGGCCTTTTGAAATGTTCCAAACTTACACGCATGCACCCTGGAGAAAGAGGACCCAAGAGGACTGGGTGAAGAAAAATGAAATGAAAACTGTGAAATAAAAAGAGGACATTTGGGAAAGATGGAGTTGATTAAAAGTCAAACAAAGAGCTTATTTTGTCATTCTGAAACACAACTCCATAATCTCGTAAAAATATGAAATAGCGGGAGTGTGACATTCTGAAATGGCCACAACTTTAAAAACAACAACGGGGTGTGAAGCTGGTTGCACTTACAGCCACAGTCATATTCTTTACAGATGGGGCCGGAGGAACAGCTCGCTCTGGGCCGAAAAAGGGTTTTTCCTCACAGATTTGAGCTGTGAGAGAATGTACAATGGGGCCGAGGCACGTTGTTGTAATTGGCTCACAACAGAACAGAGTGCTTCTCCCGGGATGTGAGGCTATAACATCAAATGGGTGTTGCCTGAGCTTTGATTCAGCCCATCATCGTGGCTCAAATCACCAACACAGAGGGCAGTTGTACAGTGTCGAGCCATAAACCCTGGCACTGTACCCGACAGGAATTTCTGTCTCATGCATTTCCAAGTGAATGGTTGGCAGGATAATGCAGCACGCATCCGGTGGAAACAATATGGGACATCACTGCCTGCCTGTGTGTCTCTGTGTGTGCACAGGAATCTCACATGTGTGTTTTCCTGTAGGTTATGCATGTGCATGTATCCGTACAATATCTCTGTGTGAATCAAAGCGTACACTCTCTTTCCCTTCAGCTGTCAGAGTGCCAGGCAGCATTCAACACCTGGATCAGCAGGTCTCCCCCTCATGCACATCTACTCTTACACACTCCACTGATCTCCATCCCCCTGCAGAGGGAGAGGCTACACAGCTGCTAACTTTCCCAAGACTTCGCATACAGTCTCCTTCAGTGTTGAGCTACTGTAACCCGGTCCCCGGCAAGGTTTCAGCACGTCCGACAATCCACTGAGCTCCAGTCTAGAGTTGCGTTATATCCGCCTTGTATTGTTTTACTTTACTTTTCATGCTGTATAATGTATAGTGACAGCATAGACTTTATTCTTGAGGATTCGATTTCTTCTCGTAGGTTGTTGACAGATGCTGTCCTGTTGTTGCTGGGTCAGTAGTAACGTAGCCCCCCCACCCCCAAAGGGCTGGCTTTGTTAATTGTGCCAATAATCTGTTTAAAGTGTACTGCGAGGAAGATGTGGGGAATTATCATTGAGGTATTTGTATTCCTCTCCACAAGCCTTTGTTCAGTAATGTATTCCTGATGTTGGCGTTACAATAAACTCTGCTACACCGCAGACTTTATTCCAAGTGCGGCCTCAGGATCCGGCAAGGTGTGTGTTTTCAGTTTGGCCTCAGGGTCCCCTGGAGAGCCAGGCATAAATAATCATAACATCGCACTATTTTTACTTGTTTAGCAAGTTTGGTTTGGTCCAACCTGAGCCTTAAGTCACTGGACAATCACCAGGACCCCCACAATCTGCTCCAAACAACTTCCCAGGTGGCCGATTACAATTCTGTATTCAAACATGCAATCCTTGTTGGCAGCCAATCAAAAGGCTTCTTTCCACCCACATCCCCCCGGCACATACCCTCTGGGTCATTTTTCAGTGGTCTCCCACCACAACACGGCTGTCGTGAAAAAAGAGACACATGCAAAACAATCTGTCCCTTGGTAGAAACTGGCAAACCCTCTGTGCTTCGGAAGGACCGGCATTGCCCGGCTATTACGTCACACTGCCCTCCGCTTCCTGACTACTCGGTGGTGAGTTCATCATGAATGCCAGGTGCCATGGTCTGCTGAGGCCATGGGGATGGCGGAGATATCAAATATTTCCTGGAAGAGTCCCATGAGAGGGCATAGATGACTGGAATATTACCTCCACTTTCATGCTGAATCTCACACACAGAGAGACAGAAAATGTGTCTCAGGAAATCTTAAGCATGAAGAAGTTGTTAACTTTTAATCAATGTGGTCATCATTCTGCAGCTGAACCTCCCTCAGCAACCTGCAGTGCTCTGATCTGATTCCTCCACAACTGAGAGAGACACCAGTCTTTAGGAGTCTTTCTGTACTGAAGGCACGGAGGCGCTTGCGTCTTTCAGATAAAGGACTTAATTAAACACAATATAGCAGATCTGTGCTGATGGGATACTCTCACTGAACTGAAGCTTACATAAACTATTCTCTCTAAACAAGGAGTTATCTATTATTTCTTCACAAATCTCCTTCAAAGAATGCAGTGCTGCCTTTAAAGTGAGTTATTCTAGGGTAATTCACTATGTAATGAGGATCTAAGGGTACAAAAATAAAGAATATATGTATATTATAAACCCATGTTGTGATGAAAACAGAATAAAACGACAGACAGGCCTTATAAAATATACAAAAGTTGTCATGCATATTTCCTTATGAAAACCCAATACAAATACAAACTTTAACTCACTTTCTCACAAAGTAACACATTTCTGTTCAAACCCTGCACTCGCACTGAAACGTATGTTCATTAGAGAGCATAAGGTCTGCACTAGCATATCAAGTGAGCCCCTAAAAATAGCCTCCATGCCATCCTCCAGCCCTTTGAGGATCAGAGTTGAGCGAGGCAGCTGAACGGTGCCGGAGTAAAGCCTCGGCCCGCGGACAGATGTTTCGGAGAACAGGTGGCTGGGGTTGTCCCCTGGATTTGCATGGCTATGACAGACACAGCAGACCTCACAGACTTCAAAGGGCAGGAGCATGACTGCTAATGATCTGTGGAGAGAGGAAAGAGGAGTGGCTAGCTATAGCGAGCTAGCTTCAGAGGCGCCATGCAGACAAGGACTTCCAGCACAAAGTCCATGGAAAACTTTTTTCCGCTACGGAATGTTTTCCCTAATGAGGTCATGGTCGGCTACTGTTTGACGGTCATTGGATACTTTAAAGGGACAGTTCACTCTTTTATCTGTAGTGTTGTATCTGTTTCGATTGTGTTGCTGTGAGTTGTAAAGTGTTGGAGATATTGGGTGTACAGAAGTCGGCCTTCTCTCAAATATAACAGGACTATATGACATTCAGCTTGTCTTGTCTTTCCAGAGGTTATGACCCAGTTACTTAAGATAATCCAAATATATTTTTATGAGGAGTTTTATGTAGGAAATACACTAAAAAGACAATAGCTCTAACATGAAACTTAATTTAGTGGAATAGTGGATATATTCATGTCAGCCAATATAGTAAATGTTTGAGCTTGAATAAATATAGACCTTTTTAAGTGGATTTTGCACTAATATGACTATGCAAAAAGGTACTCAGAAAGTTGTTTTCTTCAGCAAATAACTCTCTTAAAGTATATTTAACATTATTATTACATCTGTAGATAAAAGAGGAAATAACTTTTTTTTTCAGCATTCTGGTGGAAAAACTAGATGATGGTGGCACCCTTTCTAAATCATCCCAAGCATTGTACTTTAAAAAACATTTTCAGATCACTGCATATTAGACAACACATATGCTAGAGCCCGACCGATATGGGATCTTTGAGATTGATGCCGATACTGATTTTAGAAAGGGAAACTTAATCGATGAGCTGGAATGAAAATAGACCTTTTTTTATGTGGATTGTGCACCAATTATTTTTACCAATCTGCAAAGGTACCCAAAGATCTATTTTCTCAAAACTAAAACTTTATTAAATAATATTTAACAATGTTATACATTTTTATACGTTAAAAATGTGTGTTATCAGCCAAGTCTATAAAATAAAGAAGAAATTGTAATAAACTAAATAGCTAAATAAACACCATTACTGCTCAGTTTCAGTCAACTGTTGACTATTACAAAATAATATAATTTCAAAATCACCTCACATGTAATTAATTACCTGATAATCTTCCAATACATAAATCTTGTCTCCTTGTCTACAGATTCTGCAATTATATGCAGAAATCAGTTTATAGAGAGTAAGAATGTATAATCATGGTTATTATAGTAGTGGCATGGTTTTTGTCACATTGTCCTACCTAATGTCACTGTGATTAAGGTTGATTAATATAATTACTTCCTAACAAGCCTTTAACTTTCAGAAACCAGACTGTTTTAAAGCCTGTGTAGAATGAAGAATCCTGGATAGGACAATAATATTACTCAAAGCTAAATTTATGTGGAAAGACAATTTGTTCTAGATCCTTAAAAATTCTCTCCCAGAGTTTGAAACCAAGCATGAACTCTTCACAATCTGACTTGATGAGATTTCTTCTTGCAAGGCAGCAATTAAGTCAGACAAGCCGAATCTCTTCGTCTCCCCCCTCCCCTTCATCTGTCATATTTTCCGCTTTGATCTCCTCCTAACCCCATTCATTAAGCAAATACAACACACTGCCACTTAAAGTTTGCAATGGAGCCCTTAACATCTAATAAATAATGCATTCACCCTGGGATCAAAACATGAGATGAGCACCAGGCAAAAAGGGCGAGCACGTGGTCGCCTGAGCTAAATGTGTGCTGAATGGAATGGGAAGCGTGGTAGTACACAACCGAAGCGCTAAGACTCAGCAGTGTTGGATTAATAGGCGTGATTATGGATGCAGTTGTTTCCACCTATCAATCTGAGGCGTGGGGTGGCGAGGGTGAAATGTAACACTGGATAGCAATATTAACACTGCATTTTAAGCAGTTTGCTGTCCTGAGAGAGAAGGATGAAAAATGGGGGCAGAATACACTTCATCCAAACTGGTTAGAATGAGACTATTATAACAAGGCTCCCTTTGTCACATCATCAATCATGGTACTAGTCTTTAAAAGGAGAGATTTTCTCCCAAATTTTCTGTCCTTTTTGGGAAACAGTAAAGTATTTGGTTTTAAAACCCTCTTTAAACATGTTTTCTTGGAGTGATCGCCCAAAATACACAGTTTATCATAGAAAGAAACTGTAAAACTAGCAATGTCATTGAAATTTGAACTTTCTGACAGTATTGAACAGAGGTTACGGAGGTTTCTGTTACAAAAATTAAGTAAACGATTGTGATTTAACATATTTCATTCAAAACGTCGCCAAAAATAAAGCATTTACCAGATCCTGTAACGTCAGAACAAAAAGTGTTTCGACAAAAAACACCTCAAGCGAGTGTAAAAATGCTTCTGCGCATTTTCGAAAGCTTCTTCAAACTGTGGTATTTCCATCAAGCTTTTCTCATGCAAATCTTCAAAAATTTCATCAAATGAGTAAATAATGCAATCTTCAGGGTTAGAATTCATAGAAATGTGTTGATGGAATGGATGGTCTGAGATTCATTTATTACGAGAGAAAGAACCTTTCGCTCTCTGCTGACTTCAGAGTATGTGTGTCTTTCTTCTGGATGGATGTTTTTAAAAGACAAAAAAGGTTATTATGTGTTGCCAGATGCACTTTGACGGCCATAAATATATCTCAGCCACCAGTCTAGGTCCAGTCTAAGCATGGAAATTCAGCACAGGCTGCTTTTTAATTTGCCACAATGTGTGTTAACAACAAATGCTGGATCAGTCGATTTGCCTAAAATAAAACTAGTTTGACTTCATACACTGGACCAGACCAGCAAAGCCAGAAACAAACCAACTCTAAAACAGACCAATAACCAGACCGAGTGTTCATCGCCTGGCAGACCAACATTGCCATCTATAGAGCTTTGCTGATAGCATGGCAAAAAATTACAGTTGTTTTGTTTCATCATTCTGCTAGAGTAGCTTTCTAAAAATGTATCTTTAGTATCTAGCCCACCTTTCTGTGACTTGCTATTAATACAATAACGTACCCTATTAATTAAACTACGAACTACACCATGATAATGTATTGTGGCAGGCCAGCTTCCTCCCATGTGTGTGAATAGACAAATAGTGTCCTCCTATTTCAGCTCTGGGGGCCTTCCTGAGGTAAAGCGACCTGAATCAGCAGGGGGGCTTTGACTACATCTTGACTTTATTACTCCCCACCCTTAAATCCCACAGTGACCTCCTTCTCTTCTGTGCCGTGTTCAAATAAACATCCAGAAAAAACTATTATTCCTCCCTCTGTCCACTAATGTTCTCTGGGCTCCCCTCCTCAACTTTCTCTCCGTTCTGTTTGTTTTCCCTTTCTTCGTGCTCTGATGGGAGACACGCAGTGACCTGATGGGAGCCATGCCGTGACCTTTAACCAACCGAAGCCAAACGTACCACACACACATACAGAAACGAGCCTGGCTCGGTTTGGCAGAGGGATTAAGATCGGTGTTGACTTTTTGTCCACTGGGATGTGACTGCGCTGCTGTATATTCATGATCTCCTCCCAAAACCTTTGAATGGAGCTTTAAAAGAGGATTTTGTTTATACTGCTCCCTGAGAGTAGAGATCCTGGACTTTTTCCTTGTTCACATAGAATAAAGACTAACTTTCAAAAGAGCAGGAAATGGCTCTATCAAATAGCTATACACACTGAGATCTATAGTAACACCTCAGCAGGGCTTCAATCTCCAGGCGAAGGCGTGCTGCGTCAAGAACGCCAACACAAAATGTGCCTCTCTCCGGGCCTTTGAAAACCCTGTAAATGTTATACCATCTGCACCGCCCTACCACTCACACATGACCTATAAGAAATCACATTTAGTCACAAGGTGGCCTTAATAATGTGAGCCTTTGTAAATGGTCATATTTTTGTCCCAGCTCCCTTTTCCTCCTGTGTGTTTTCCGTAATTGGAATATTGTCTCTAGGCTTTCAGTTAAAAAGGGCCCTCCGAGGTAATCTCCACCATCTTGGCGAAATGCAAACATAGCCAAGTCTCTCCAGAGAAGCCGCCAACTCTGAGAGGTTCTTCCCCTTTAATAACATCTTTTATTAAAGCAGGGTGAAAACAATTAGGGGTGTGCGAGTTCTGCGTCTTTAATACGGACTTTATTGAATAAGCGCCGTCCCGTCCGCCGAGGGAGGGCCTCTGACTGTGGCACAAGTAGTGCAGCCTAATGTTCAAATGGGGTAGGGGACGCCTAAAGGGATTGGAGGAGTAATTCAATTAGATGTAATGTGCACCGAACCTCCCTCGAAATTGCTGTCTAATTCCCTTTTTACTGATAGGAAGGATAGCGAAGTCCATCCAGAAACATGGATCCAGGATGATAAAATGCAGTGCGGGATTAACCTTTATGATGTAACATCTTCTTTATGCATTACATGAGAATATGCTTAAACAAGTCAGGTGCAAATAAAGGCCATAAGGAAGTCCTCCAGAATGGGAAGAGATCAGGAAGAGGATATACAAGATGCAGAAATTTCCACGAGTAGGTCCAATCAAAGTAATTCAGTGAGCAATTATGTCTTGAGTATTTTATACTAATTACATAAAAAATACTTGAAACTGAAATTTTTTGTTGAGGGAGGGAGCTTTTGAATTATTACTGGATCACTCCAGTTGGTAATAAGATACAGTTCCGGCTAACAAATCATGTTATGTGCAGTCTGAGGTCGTTTATTTGGCAAAAAACAACAATCTTTGTCAATCATTGTCTACCTGTTTCCTTGTGACACTGATGTGTTACCTTTCAGAGGGTTTTTGAGCTGATTCTCTGCAGCTTCACCACCTCACCGCGGGGTGCAGCAGCACCGAGACATCAAAAAGCATCTCAATCTACTTAGGAAAATCCCAAGACCACAGACTCGCAGCCAAAGAGAAGTTCATCCACTCTTACTCCCAGTAGCTCCACCACAGGGATGCACTACAGTAGCAACTTCATCCTGTGCGAGGCTGCTGCAACCACTCGCCTTTTATCCCGAACTTTGTGAGACTCATCACATATTCTGTTTGTTTTGCTGGAGGGGATTTAAATGAGATTTCTGGAATTATTTTAAGATCTATGTCATGCCTTTCAACTGAAGCACATACATATTAGATTTCCTTTTTATGGGAACATGTTTTAGGTATGCAGATAAAATCATAATTTGTTGCAACATACAATTTATTTACCGTTCAGTTCGCTGCATAATCCATGGAAACGCTGGGAGAAAACAAATACAATTTTGGCTCAGGCGAAGGTTTTTCTATCAACGGACTCATTTGCATTCTGCAAGCTCATACATTTCACAAACTCGATTCCATCTTCATTTTACACCAGACTTGGAATGTTTTTCCAGCCACTGTGCAATTTGAATAACTATTGACACACTAAAAATATCTACTTTTTGCACTGAAGCCAAATGTGGGGTTTTAAATGCATGAAGAATGAGTGGGAACAATGGGAAAGAGAGGGAGAATTATTTGCATGCAAATAAATCTCTCTTTGGACGAAGCTATCCTCAGGGTTATGGGGAGTGACTGGGAGGCAGTTGGGCTTTCTACACACTATTGATTAACTAGGTTCATGAGGAGAAGAAATGCAAAAACACATGGCGTCATGGTTGTCCATGACGTCGGGATGGTAGCTGGTGCCCATATACTCTCTCTTTCCCTCTGTGTTTATTTACTGTTACATTTAAAATACTTCAACCAAACAGGTAGCAAGAGTTGGCAAAAAACTAGTCAATGCCAATCACAATAAGTACACAACCTCTGTAAAATAGACAGACTATTCACCGACTGTCATTACTGCGGCCAATATAGTGAATTTTTTTAAATTAAATAGACCGCTTCTTTTTGGATTGTGCTCCGTTTTTGAACCAATATGACCCAAAGGTGTTCAAATAACTTTCTTGAAAAATATTTAAAATTATTATACATACAATGTGTCACATTGTCAACCCATTCTAGAAATGTAAGCTGAGAAAAATGATGAAGAAAAACTAAATAAATGGCAAAATAAACATCAGTGCTGTACATTCAGTCAATTGCTGATCATTTAGATAAAGTATAAGTAAATATCTAAAGAGCCAACAGCATTTCTCAATCACCCCAAACACTGTTTTTTGCATTATATTTTCTGTAAAAACAGGTTTTCATAGGAGCAGCTACCACTGGATATCAATATGTCTGTGATTGGGCAATATCAGTCAAATAAGGCTCCATTAAGAATTAAAGGTGAAATGTGTTTTTGTGTTTTGTGTTTCGACTTCATGTTCTATTTTACAGGAAATCTTATCTCAAACAGAATAAAACCATTTTTTCTCATATGCACAAGAATACTTGAACAGCATCAGACACAATATGCTCACATGACATCAGAATAAAGAACATCCCTGTTCCACATGCAGCGTCTGACGTCGAGGTAAGCTGAAGGACTGAGTGTGTAACTCAACGCAGCTCCCAGTGAGATCAGACAATGGAGAACAAAACGACCGGTGAGAATGAAAGGGATACATTTGAAGTGCAAGGCCGATCACAACACATCTAAGCACGGGAACGTTATCAAATTTGTCAAACTTCTGAGATGATTAGAGCCTGTCTAACTCAAACGGACGGACAGATGGCCGGGCGCAGCGGCCTGTGAAATCCAAGCCCTATTTAAAAGCAGCCCTGGTTCTGAGCGAGTGGGAATAAATATGTAAACCCGACCTGCTCTGTAAAGCGAACATGCCTCCTCTCATTCCCAGTCCGGCACCGTCCCACATGGCAAGCTTTCGGGGTCCATTAGTTACAATGAAGTGTAAAACAACCTTCAATACACCTTTTAGAAAGCTATGTTGGCTGAAAAAAAAGTCACAGGAATTCCTGCAGATCATTTCAGGATGGAGGTTTTTCAAAAAAGGGAACATATGAGAGAGAAAGAGAGAGAGACCCTCCTTTGTTTCTGGTTTGAATCAAAGGCTTACGGAAATATGTCTCGATGGAAGTAAACTGTTCTCAATGGGAAACATGTGACCTCCGAAGTGGCAAGGTGCTTTGAGGAGTGGAGAGCCACCCTCTTTACTCGTGAGAGGTGAGTCGTGAAGCGCCACAAAATCTGCAGGGTGCCTCCTTTTGTTTGGATTACAAATGGCCCCGCGCAGGGTGAGAGGTCAAAGCGATAATCACATATGTAAACACCACTCTCCTCCTGAGCGCCGCGTTTTTCGGGAGAGCCTCCTGCTTGACCTCGCCGTTTCTGGCAGGTAAATGTTTGCAATGCATCAACATACAGGAGTGGATGCGTGAGCCGAGCTCTGCACAGCACACTGTTTATCTGCTGCAGCCTTTCAAACAAAAGCAAAAGCAGAGGCAAAAATAATGGTACATGGTACATTCTCACACACCCACATGTGCAAGCAGGCGCACACACACTTTCACAGACACACACACATACAACAGCTCTCTAATTAATAGCTCCTCTGCCTCCTGAGTCTGTGAGGCAAGTCCACCCTAATCCCCTGGCACTTAGTTCAGAGTAATCAGCGCACAGCAAAGTCTGCCTTTGGAACACTAATTAGCATCATTGATTTTCTCCTCAGACTCTGACATGCAAATAGCCCAAAAACAAGTCACTGTTTTTAAGAGGCCCAAGCAGTCAAAAAAAATAAAAAAAATAATAAAAAGGACTGTACTTCATTGTTTTAGCTGCGCGAGCTCAGATAGAGACGGGCTTGAAATGTGGGTTAAAAACAGAGAAGGAGAATGTTTCATTGAGTGTGACAGGACATAATTAGAGCTTGTGTTTACTGAGAAATTAGCATATGGTGATGATTGATAATCATAAAATCCAAAATAGAAATTTGAACATGTGGCATTTTCAAAGACCGTCATCTGCAGTGTTTAGGGTGTGTGTGTGTGTGTGTGAGGGGGTATTGGCTAATGTAGTGAAAGTAATCTCAAAGCATAACTGGCTTAAAGTATGTTTACACTGATACACTAATTAAGGTATCTCTCTGGTGATTACTTAGCCAGTCAGTTTAACAACTTCTCTTTCTGTGAGAGCTCGCAGCCTGAAAGCGTGTGAGGTAACTTCAATAAGAATTGCCAGTGTCCACATGCCGAGAGGGAGAAGTAAATTGCAAGTAATGGACTCTGAGAGCGCCGAGATGTTTATCAGACTAAATGAACGGAATTGCGCTGGTGGGATGCTCGTGTGACAACATGCCAGAAAGGAGTCCCGATTAGGAATGATGGCTGCCCATGAATTTATGTATTAAAAGTTGGAGTGAAACTATAGCTGCTCATCATTCGGGGCAATCATTTTCATTACACTCCGAAATGTGTGTCAGTCGAGCATGATTCCCTCATTCCTCCCTGCTGCTCTCGCTGTGAAAACACATCCTCATAAACACAATGCATGTGACACGCACCGCCGAGTTATTGTTTCCTATAATTCAAAACAAGGATGCTATTTTTGTGCTAAGTAGCTACTGGCCTTGTCCAAAAAAAAAGTGGAATCAAAGTGACCGCAATCATCCCTCGCCTTCTTAACAAGAGCGGGTGAGGAAACCACCGGCTTGACTTAACCAAAACCCTCCACTGGCAAATCCATAAAGGGAAGGAAGAACAAGGAATTAGGGAGATTTTCTGTCTTCCAAATACACAAGCCAGGCGCCAATTTATCACTCTTCTCTTATTCTCTCCCTCTCTCTCTTTCAGTTTCCCCTCTCTTTCCTCTTCTTATAATTTTTCTCTCTCCCTCTCTCACTCTGCGTGATTGCATCCATATGCTCTCCAGGGATAGATGGGGTCAACACCCTACTTACTCACGCCACAGTGAGGCACTGACACTTGTGAGAAAGCCCTTGCTCTCACACACACACACACACACATGCATTAGCAGTGTGATTGTCTCCATGCAGCAGACTGTGTAGCTTCAGTGCTTAGCTAAGAGGATGGGCTGTGGGATTTTCATGCCAACGCTTAATTCCGCATCATGAACGTATGGAGTATGTTACCCCGCTGTGATCCGCCCCCTCCTCTTCCTCTACATTTAGGATTGGCCCCTGAGAAGATCTGGCATCAATTAAGTGGCGCTCAGAGGAACTGGGCTTTGACGGGGCCCCGATGGATCCTCCTGCCTTCAATCCCCTCTTTTGTTCAGCAAAGCCAGGAGAGGTCGTAAATTTGAACATGAAGACAGCGCGCAAATTGCAGTCACACTTGCGAGCGAAGGGAATCAAGGCCAGGAGAGGGAGAAGGAATCAGGCCGCCCTCCACCAGTGGTCCAAATCCTTTCCTCTTTCCGTCTCAGGAAAACACACACACACACAGATATGAGCAACCAGCACATGATGTTAACCGCGCGGTCCGCGGTGGCTGCTTGCCCTGTACGCAGATGAACACACCTACGGCCGGACACGCAAAGGCACACGGACAGGCACGCATATTCTGAGCCACCAAGGAAACATCATAACAGCTGCTGTAAACACGAGCAGTTCAGACGGTTCACCATCCACACACTGAGGGATTTTCTTCATTCCTGTGTCCCTTCCACCGGGCTAGCACGCTGTCCCCGCTCTCACTTTACTCACACACACAGACACACAAACATGATTGAAGGGCATCGATAAAATCTGCTATAATGAACCCCTCCTCCAGACCTTGCCTGTGACCTTTGGGAATCGGATTTACTCTGCCACATCTCTTATCATATCTCAACTGTCACTCATAAATTATGACAATGGGTGATGCGTCTCCCCAGACCTGCACTGACATTCCGTACATCCAGCCAGCAAACCCACATCTGTTTGTCTGCATGTGGGACGGAGATGACGACTTAATGAACACAACATTAAAATTGACACATTTGTAGGAGAATTATGTTTAACCCTCTGAACCCCACGTGTGTATGTTTTCTTTGGAAGATCGCCAAAAATAGATCATAGAAAGAAACTGTAAAAACAAGCATTATCACTGAAATTTGAACTTTCCGTCAGTCCTTGATTGGATCATAGGTCACGAAAGTTTCCATACGAAAGATTAATCAAAGCCAAGTTTAAAACTGTGATATTTCTGTCAAAATCACAATATTATACATGACTCATTTAAAATGTCCCCAAAAATACAGTTTGTTATAAGTAGATCCTGTTATGAACATTCAATTCTGCACACCTCAGAGCAACTAGGAAGCCATGATTCATTCTGCTGAGACAAGCAGTCACATGACAAATATTCAGTAAAAATCAGACACGGAGCAGACAGGAAAAGACAGGAGAGGTTGCTAGTATAGGTTGTAAAAAATGCAAAAAGTTCAATACGTATAGCACTTGATAGCACTTAAACAAGGGTTGTGCATATATAAATTCCATTTTATTCCAGTTTTTAAAAAGTAATTTATTATAGAAATTCAACTATTTTCTATTTATTTTTATGATTTATGGCATTATAACTGCACAAAAGACATTTCCCACTTCTAGCCATGATTGTGCTGATTCCATAGAGCTGCAGGATTCATATACTGCAGTAGCATACAAGGCCCTAGTGAGTTAAATGTAAAAAATTAAATAAAAAAAGGAGCAAAAAAAACACCCTGAAACAGCTCGGGGTTCAGAAGGTTACAGCTAAATACGACTAAGTGTGCTTTAAATCCCTGTTTGTTCAGATTACAAACTTTCCTCATGACATATTTTCCCATTCATAAAGGCTGATTTCCACCTACAGTAAAGCTTGGCTCACCTCAGTGGAGCAGAGCCATCGCTGAGGAGTGCACAGGTGGCCTACAGGTTGAACTCCCTCTCACTAACGAGGCTCAGTCCCTTCTACCTTTCGCTTGGTCATGCATGTTCACAGGTGGGACACCCTCCGAGGGATCGCTCCACCAGTGACTCCTACTGATTAACGAGGGTATTTCCGATCTGATGGGGGAACAGAGCGGGCCCTCCGGCAGTGCTACACCCTCCCCGGTGCAGGGCCTCGCTGGCAGGGGAAAGGAAGCGGCTGGCAACACCATGTGTTTATGGAGGTAGCACATGTCTGTCTACACCCGCCGCAGGCCAACTGTGGAGTAAGCAGTGACATGAACCACAGTGCAGGGAGAGAAGTCATCTCACATTAGGAGAACATAGGGAAAAATGAATGCACAAAAAAAAGAGCCTTTAGTAGTTATTGGTTGCAGGTGCTTTTACTGCTTTCAATATTCTGCTGGTAGAAATGATTTGCTGACCACAGGTAATAGGATAAATATGCTCTGAGAGTGTGGACATCTATCATGTAATGGAAGCTAATATAATTTTAATTTTTGCTATTCAAGAGAGCGGATTTAAGGGTGAGTCCACTTTGGTTTAAAAGCTACCAGTATACATCAAAAGTAACTATAAATGAATATTATATAGTAATTCTATTAAAACAATTCAGAACTGTGATACATAAAACCAGGCAAATAGGTATACAAAAAATAGAATTCAATATTAAAAAAAAGGTAAAACACCTTTCTGTCACCTGCTAACAAGAGAATCCCCCCAATGTGCAATCAATAAACTTTATCTTATCTTATTATTCCACACAGTTTGTCAGCAGGAACCCGTTTCACTCAGAACAGACCGGTACGAGACAGAATTTCATGCTTATATTGTAGCCATGACAACATGTATTGATACCAGAAAATGACATGCAGGTCCACGACACAACAGTGTTTCATACACACACAGTGATGAGCTGGAGTAAATATTTTATATCAAGTGTACAAAGTTGTCCGTAAAGTATCAATAGTTGGTGATTTTTCTGTTTTGTGTTACCTGAATAACATATTATACTGTTTGTTTTGACAATGTACTACTCAGTTTCAGAGAGAGATATAAAAATATAAGTACTTTGATTCAAAGTTGTAATTAGACAAAACTAGAATATGAACTTGCCTCATTGTATTACAGTGTTTTCATTTCAATATGTCCAACTGATTGCAGTACTAAAATGTGAAAAGAAATACATTTTATATATAATATTACAGGGTTTTTCTTGTTATACATTGAGAAGAAGAAATATAATTAAAAGAAATTTGAAAATTAATTTGAGAGAAAGAAAAACAAACTTTACTTATTCTATGAATATATGTTTTTAGTGTATTTTTTTCCAGTATTTTTAAAGAAATTATCTGTAAAATAACTTGTTTAGGTTTTTGTTTTTTTAAGTTTGGTGTCGATATTCAGTGTATAGATGAAGATAAGTTTTTTATTGTTCCAGAACATCTGAAGAGCCAGGTGCTCTGTACACAACCAAGAAACCCTTTTCATCTGAGGAAGAGGCGGTTTGAACGAGGGATCGAGGGGTTAAACTTATTTTTACCAGGAGCGATTCAGTGGCCCGCTACCTCGACCCCAAAACTGTGGTCACAAGATCACAGAGGAAGCTCTCAGATTAGCACGCCATCCGTTTTTTAAAAATAAGGGAGGTTGTTCTGCTGTCTTAATCCTATGAGGGAAAGACCTCAATCTAGTCCATGACCTTGCAAACCGCAGACTTAACAGAGAACTTTGATTTGTCAACGATGACCACAACAAAGCTGGCCACAGCGGCTGTCAGGGCCGAGCCGGCTGCTGTCTTACACATGTCATGCGGGTCATGTGACTCTGAGGTCACAGGGGATTTCAGATGTTTTCATGTGCTACAAGTGTTATAACAATAACAGAAACCCATTACAAGCTTAACCCCAGGTTTAATGACAATAATGCTAATAATGCTGAAAGAAATAAACATTTTAATCTATGGAGAGTTCCCTGTAATTGTTCTATCAGAGACCCTTATGTAAAAAAAAAATTACCATTTCTTGTAAATACTTATAAAGTAGATTTGGTGGGGCGAGCTCTCTACAATCTGAGCAGCAACCAGAGCCAAATCACTTTAATAAACATTTACATAAAAATGTAATACAAGTTCAACCAACACTACAAAACACCACATAAAAGCAGGAAGTTGTGGTGGTGGAGGGAGCTGCAGCAGCATAATCAGCCGAGTCACAGTGACAAGTGTCAGCTTGTTATCTCAGCGCTGTACACCTATATGCATAATTATGATTGGATGTCACTCGCCACATACTGTAACTGTGATCGAGTCAATTACTGTAAAGCTTATTGCAAACAGCCAATCAGCCAATACAAGCGTGACTTCAGTGCTTCATTTCAGTCAGCAGCACTGATAAAGAATTTCTGTTCAGAGAGCTAATCCCCACAAAACTAAATTATGTCCCCCTGCTTAATAAGTATTTGCATTAGAACCCCCAAAACAACAAAAACCACTGCCAGCAAGTTTCCCCTTGAATGCTAAAGCAAGGGCCTTCTGATCTGAGATGATGCTCAGACAACATCCTGGCTGCACAAACATGGTCACGTGCAACAGGGTCCGCATTATCAGGCCTCCTCTGCTTTCTTAATACAAATGCCAGTGGAAAATATGACATATATAGATGGATATGCAGCTAGATATGCATGCAAAAGCTAGATATGCAGCGAGAAAGATATACAAAGAGATATGCATGCGGACGGACAGATTAATACATAAAAATGCTTTGCAAATGAATAGACAGAGGTTCAGCAGCATAGCAAACTAAGCAACCAGCAGCACAACATGACCAGCATCATCATCATCATCATCATCAACATCAACATCAACATCATCGTGCAAGCATGCAGCGCCATAAATGCCAATGATTCACGCTCATCACAATAAACAGCAACAGCACAGCAGCAACGCTAAACCAAGAAATAGCAAACAGCAGTGCAGCCAGCGTGCAGCCAGTTTACTGGCATTGCCGAGCACACCTGTCCAAGCCAATAAATGCCAAGACATGACCAAGCACAGCAGCGGGTACTTAGCTCTGACCCCGGTATGGCGGAGAGTTGAAATCCAGCTCCATGGCAGAGTGGTTGTGGCCCAGCAGCAGACGCAGGAAAACTCATGATGGAAGTCTGACAGTCAGCTTCAGCGGCAGCCCGCGGAGGTTTTTACTCCTGAATCGATTAATCCAAAAGTAGAAGCATGCTCGGTGTCGGTCAGCTGTGGCAGCACACGGCGCTGGTACGAACGTAACGTTGGTCATCAGAGTAACGGAGCGTCCATTTTCCGCGCGGAACACCTGTAGGAATGTGATTGGACGTCACAAACAACCATTAGCCAATTATTGTGTAGTATACTGAAAACAGGTGATACCAATCAGCGAATACAACCAGGAAGTGAATATATTATAATAATATTATTATTGTTGTTGTTTTTGCTGTTATATTATTATTATTATTATTATTATTATTATTATTATTATTATTGCTACTACTATTATTTACTATCATTTGGTTACTATCTTTTGCTCTTTTTTCTTCCGTTCCGTTCTTTTCTTTTAATTCCTTTTTTTGAGACCAAATACAGCAGTAGAAGTAATGTCCTCCCTTACTGCTGAGGAGCTTTCTATTATAAATTACCTGAAACATCTTAAATCCAGCCCTTGGTCACAGCCATAATGTTCCAAGAGTTGCATGTTCATAACCTGAAAATATCCATAAACATCATATTTCACACATAATGCTATCTCCATGCTTAAATCCCTGTCTGAAACAGTTTCTCTTTAAATACTGTTGAGGATGTTCTGGAGCGTAAACCATTAGTCAGTCATCAGCTGAGTTGTGGCTATTAAGCTCTGGGAAGTCAGTGCAACAACAGCAGAACAGAAGTACAGTGAAGCTGAAAAACCTGGAGATAATTGGCATTTTATTGCTGATTTCCTGCATTTACTGTCTCCTACTCCAGTGCCTGTGGTGGCTACGGAGATGTTTGCTACCTTCAGCCTCAGGCTACATGCTGTTTCAAGGTAGTTGATTCATCAATGTGAGTGGCAGGTGTTGGGGTGGGACCAACTGGAGTAGAACAGTAAGCACACTTTGCCTCGTCAAGGAAAAGAAAGTCTTGCATATTTTACTTGTGACCTCACTGGAGACCTTAAAATGTTAAATAGATGTGAAAAATGAAACGTTTGCTGTCTGTAGAAGGATATAGAGGGTTGGCCAACGTTTGAAACTGGGAGCACCCTCTCTGGTCCCCCTGCTCTTTTAAAACTCCATGGTAAACAAAGGGAAAAGTAGTCATTTTCCCACATGTGTGAGGCCCACCACACCTTACGTCCTGCAGCATGTTGAAAGCAAAGGCCAAAGTGCAGCTTTGTTTGTTGTTTCATCACCTACTCACGCTTTATTGGTGTTGACTTAAAAGCTCCAACATCCACTGTATGACACTGATGGTCAGAGGTGGAGATCAGCGGTGAACGGCATTCCTTTTATAATGTACTGCATGAAATATAAGGCGGCAGACTGAGCAGCATGCTGCGCACACACTTTTATTTAACAAAATCCAGAGACATTATTACTGTATATGCAATGTAAAAAAAGGTCAAGGGAAAATGTTAGAGGTCAGAAATAAGTGTAGAAGAATAAGAAATGAATGAGATCATATGTTGATGTGAAGTATTACAGATATAAACTGTAGCGGGGTTTAAATCAGGCTGTTGACTCGCAGCATTTGTCAAGCACATCCTCCATCTCAGACTATTACAGTAAAACAACTGAATCATCGTGGTTTCAGAAAAAACAGGCAACCATTTGCCAGCATGAACTTGACACACACACACACACACACACACCTTCTTCCCAGCTCTGCGCAAGACTGATGGAAACCATAACATGGAGCCGAGGTCCTCTGGGGGATTGAGGAACGCCACACACTAACATGGCTCCAGTTACCCTGTAACCCAAGACACAGAACTGGGGAGACAGAGAGACTCACACAGAGCAGGAGGGACGGAGAGAGAGAGAGAGCGTGTGTCCGGAGGTAGTAAGAGTGACACCACACACCAGCATATGGCGCTGGATCAAATACTTTATTTGCAAATAACTGTCAACATTTATTTCACCCTCCTTATGGCACCAGATGGACGGGATTTAGACCATCGTGACATGTCCCGCAGTATCACGTGAAAATAGAGAAGACTATGAAGTGTTTTTATAAGTAACTTATCACCGTTATTGACATCTACAGGCCTAAGAGGGAATTAAAGTTAGATCACAAATCAAAACAAAGTCTTCCCATTGCATTAACCCTTTAGTGCAACACACACCTGCTGCAAAAAGGAGCCCAGATGGGCCGATCAGGGGAGGGCATGTGCGTGAAATTGCTGCTATTGTGAAAAGGTAAAACTGCATAGCACTCCTTCATATCACCTTTACGTTTCAGAATAGCCAGAATGAAGCTTAATGTTGGCGGCTCCAGGCGTCACAATAATGACAGAGCCTGACTCCTCCCAGCGCCCAGCTTATCCATGAATGGGCAAGGAGGCGGAGCAGAGGCGGGCTGAATGAGGCCACATGTAAAAGCACCCACCTGTCAATCAAATCGACCATGACCTTAATTTATGCATAACTTTATGATGTGATGTTACAATTTCATGTTGCAGATGCTTTTATCCAAATTTATGTGCATTTGAGAGTTCATACAACACAAGCAAGGATCAAGTCAGAAGACAACACAGGTAAGTGCCATTTCAGGCCTAAATATAATTTAGTGGGAGAATAATATAAAAATTCAACACTGGTTTTTGTTCCAAGCTGTCAACATGTTTATTTCTGCTGTAAAGTTGAGCATTTGAACAAGGGGGTCTATTGGGATGTCTTTAATTTTGTTGCCAGCCTCAAGTGACCACGCAGCCTTCATTTGTCAGCTTCGCAGGTTGCAACCTGACCTTGAAGTGTCAACAGGGGGTTTGGCATTTCAACACACCACCCGTGTGTGGGGTTATATAGGAAGAAATGTGTGCAGGTGATTTGACATACGTCATACAGTGACAGCATGTGTTGCCTTTCACAGCAGCAAGATTAGTAGGCAAAATGTGAGGGATGGCTAAATACTGTAATTATTGCACAGCCTGAAACTGTAGTTTTGAAGTGGTTTTGAGTTGATGAGCAGCAGAGAAAGTTTGAAAGGCATCAAATCCCAGAGTCTGAATAACTAACCTTAAAGTAAATTACATCAGTTAATTACCTTTTTGGCAGCACTTCCTATGACACTCAGGCCTAGAATGCATTATAAACAAATATTCAATTCATTACAATTTGCTTATTGCACTGATAATTATAAAAATAAGTAATTAGAAAATGTCAGTTAATATTAAAAAGCAATTTATTTCTTCGAAGCACTTTCTGTGATGCCCATAATGCATTAAAAACATACTTATGATGCATTATTGGCATCATAGAAAGTGCTACTACTTTTTTTAATACCCCTTAATATAGTGATTGTGTGTTCAATTTTTAAGAATAAATATTATACTCTTGCAAACTTTAACATTGATTTTTGCTTCTTTATTCATGAATTGATATCATCATATAAAGAGCCACAATTTGACACCAACTCGAGCAATACTTTACCAATAAATTCATGTTTTGGGCTTAACTTTCTAACTGGCACTGTATTGGCTTGCATGAAAAAAAAAAAGTGTTTCTTCTGGTAGCTTACAATAGATTCGACAATTATTTGTAAGAAACTTGATCCAAGCCTGTGTGCCAGGAAATGTGAATTTGCACTGAGACAAACACAGTGGGACTTTAATAGGAAAATGAGCATCTTGGAGATCGAGTTTATTTAAGAAACACGCATCATCAGGGGAGCTATTTGGAGAGAGAACAAAAGACAGCGCTGAAAATAAAGATTTGAGGCACATCTTCATTAGGTGAGGTAAGGCTCCGGGAATGTGTGAGAGGAAGATGAAGTGGGAGCAAAAGAGTCAAGGAGTGAGAGAAGTTAATAAAGAAGATAAAATCTGCTTTGCCCATTAATCAGCATGCAGGCCAAGAGCAAGAGAAAGCATCTCCCTGACTCTCTCCAAGTGCTGGGTAAATCCCTTTTATTATTGCAACTTGTATTTAGTTACATTATCTCACTGTTTGTTAATAGGTGGTCAAGATGGAGGGAGGACAAACACCAGAGGGAGAGGCAAAGAGCAGGAGAGGCCGACACGGGGTAATGGTGATTGGTTAAGCCTGTGGAGCACAAACAACACAGCAAAATAGAATACTCTGCCCGTGAACCCGGAGCATTTTTATCTTCCTAATGAAGTGACCCCTTTTAACCTTCTCATAACATCTGAAACATTCGGGTAAAGTTAACTAATGAGAAGCGCTTAATACTTACACTCAAGGATTAAAAGAAAATCTATACTCAGTTAGAAAATAACTTGCCACTACTCTAAGAATACACAAGACACTGCTCTTTTCCACTGGGGCTTACTCAATTCCTGCAACAGTTAATGCAGTCATAAATATCTGCACATCTTATTCCAGTATCCTTGAGCAAGACACCCAGACATGTCCAAGTTTGTATGATAGATGGCCTCCGTGTTCTGTCTTGCAGCATCTTGAGAATTTAAACACCAAACACTCCCAGAACCAAACTGTGTATTTCCCAGACTCCCCACCTCTGACCCCTCTGTCTTTACGCCAGGGACTGCTGCTCCCTCGTGACGATGCTACGCTCCTGCTTCTGCTCGCCTCTGAGTCACCTTCAGCGATGTGACATGCTTAGGACGGGGGTCCGACGGCGTCAAGGAAGCTGAGGAAATGCAGAGCCAGTGAGTCCCACGTTTCCTTCAGGGAGCTCGCTTGGGGTCTGGGGCCTGTTTGAACTCCATGGCCCCGGCTTTTGGAGCCCTCCAAAATGTTAGCATACCGGGGTAAAGGGCTAATCCTCAGAGATTCACGGAGCGGGAGGTGAGGGTGAATAGGGAAGTATGCATGATGCTCTTAAAATATAATCAAAAGTGTAGCCTTTTCTGAAAAATACATTCACTAATTTTAATTCAAGTTGCCCTCCAGATATGTAAAAATACTCTGACTGCTATGATTTTGTTTAACATTGTTTCCACACATAGGGAAAGAAAAATAACTGGAAGTGGCTGGCTGGAAGTGCATCTACTGTTTCACCATCATTCAGAAAGTCTGGAGCTGGCTTTCTCCTCGCCCACCACTGCTGCTCGCACTGGGTTGACCGACGAATAAGTAGTGCAAATGGCAGAGCTCTGCAAGTCTGGTCCATTTATCTGTGGGGGGAAAACATTGAACAGTTTTAGCCATACATGTATGAGTATCAGGGTGGTAAGTGTAGTGTAGTGCATCTTTACATTGGTTGCAAGAGGTGTCCCTGGTCCCTGGCAGCAAAAGCGTCCTCTTGGATGCCCCTGCTGTAGATAAAACATGATGAAGTGCCCTCCAAGGTGTTCTTTCCTGTGTTTTATTCTATCTATTCATTGATTAATGCTGAAAGTCTGCCTGTGCTCCTGTTTCACTACATGCACTTGCGGTAATGGGCAGAGAAATAAAATCAATCAATCAATTTATACAAACATTGTTGATTTATTCCCATGAAACAGACATGAAAACTATTAAGTAGGGCTAAATCAGTAATTTCAGTCAATTTCTGCTGTCAGTCAGCCTGTTGAAGGCAGTCCAGCCAGCCGCTGTCCACTCAGCTCCTGCTGACAGACAACTGCAGAGTGAAGCTCACAGACAGACCGGGAGAACTGATGGATCAATTAACATGTGCTTAATAAGTTCAAAATAGAACATACAGTGGAATATTTACGTGATTTAAACAGCTGTATGCAGAAAAATGCTTCACTAAATGTGACGGAAAACGGAGTCAGTGGGGATTGCAAAATGAAACGAATATGCAAAGTACCACATCACATACAGCAGGTGTCCTTTTTATTCTTTTCGCCCCTGCCCCTCAAAAATCCTGAGTCCTCCAGTGGATATTTCACATATACATAGATAATTTTGTTTTTCTCTCTGACTGGCAAATCCATTCTGTGCTGAAGGTTTAAGGTTTCTTTTACATCTTTTGATTTGCTTTCGACGTTGTGACCTACCTCAATGCTTGCCAGGCACATGGGTGAAACTCAGATTGTAGGGTGCACCGACATCTCCCACTTCATTAGAGGAATCTGAAAACACCTCTCTGGTGAAAAACATTGCACAAATACAAGTCAGTTTAGCCAAGGTCAGACATTTTAGGAAACACCCTGTAAACATAAGAAAAGCATGTTTGAGTGTAGAGGACTTAAAGCTTGTTACAGAAATGTAAACAAATGCATGGAACCTTTTATTCAAACAACAAACCTGCACTCTTTTATATAACATCCCTTGTTAATAAATGCATTTTAACAAATGCCTACTGCACATATGCACATTTATGTTTTATATTACAATCAACACTGTGATTACACACTGAACGCATGGCTTCATCTCTGTGTATAGCCTAAGCAGTAATGCCAGGAGCAGACAAGCTTTGGCACTGGCGGTATATTTCAGGATTAACATTTCAGACTTCCATCTATATGAACAGAAGAATCAATTTGAACCATCTGCCTGGCTCCTGCACCTATTTTCCAACAGCCTATCGAAATGTAAATTGTGCAGGCACATTCCCGACTAATATGCCAGCATGAGCCCCTTTGACTAGAGGTTTTTATTGTTGGTATGGGTTGCTAAGAGATAGTTGCTCTCTCATTTTAGGGGTCACAAATGTAATGCTCCTAATTTGGAAGGGAGAGCACATCCATGTAATTACAATAATCTTGTGCTTTCCAGAGCTGAATGGAGATGTTACGTCATGAACTTGTCAGGCACAATAGTAGAGAGAGAAGCAGGGGTGTGTACTCTACATATTCAAGCATTTAGAGTAAAAAGCAGTCGGTGGGCTCTCCACCAAAGTAATTGTTCTACACATGTGTATTGCTGCTGTGTATTTGCAATTAATTTCAGCTAAGGAGTGTAATTGTTATCAGCTGTGCATTATTGCCTATGTGCACCCACATGTGCATCATTTATCTTTCAGCACCACGTATTTACAGTACGACAAAAACCATTCTCAAACACAAGCGCAGGCCTCATCAAGCTGATTGCCAGACGATGCATACCACAGGCCAACAGAGACCTGCTCGTCTTCCTCAAACATTTTCTACTCAACTTCACATCCCTGACATATTTTCACAGCTCCAAACCAAATACGAGAACAGGGCTGAGGTGCACTCTACCCTGGGCCACTGTGAATACCATTTACATTTTAAGCATCAGCTCTTATCCAGAGCAGCTATCAGTAGGAGGGCAAGCCGGGGTTCACGGGATGCTTCAACATGTAGTATGGGCTACCAGAATTTTGTAACATCAGCATACCCTTAAAATGCAAATGGTGCTCTGTGAGCAAAAAGTGAAAAATCTGCAGGACGTATGTTTATCCACGATGAAAGGGTGCATGGAGGAGAGAAGGAGCACACAGTTTTCTAAAAGGGAAAGTTTTAGGGTCATGTGTTTATTCTGAACTCCAACAACTCAACTATTTTCTCTTGAGATTTTATTTTTGTGTCTCAAAATACCATTATACTCAAGATTCAATGAGGATTACTGAGCAAATCCACACATTTTTTCTATTTATCCTTAGTGAGGATAAATTGAATTTTTGCTTTGCTCTGAATGCCAGAAGTGAAGTAGTTATAAGGGTGAAGTGAGTGAAAGAAGTTCGAAGCAACGTAAGTTACAATAAAAAAAATCTTACTTCCCAAACTGCGAGCCACAGAAGTTACGTAATAAACTTAAGTTACATAAAAAGTTGTTTTCTGGGTTCTCCTGGATGAAAGTCTGCTACTTGTTTGATCCATCTAGCTCCCCTCCCTCCTGCCCCGAATATGAAAGCCGCCATTTTAACAAGCACAAAGAAACTATCCCCATTGACTTTACATTGGCACAGAATTCGGTGTTTAGGAGTTGTGGTCAATACACATAATTTTGTGAGATCAGGTTGCATTTTGACTTGATTTACTAACTTGACATACTAGTGTAGCCTCATTTATTAGTTACACTCGGATTTTCTTGCTGTGAAAATGTTTGTTGTGAATGAAAGTATCTTGCGAATCACCCATCACTATAGGTCAACCATTCAGCTCTACAAACCACATGATGAAATTAACTTTTGTTGGCCAAGATCGCTGACTAAACAGCTGATTTCCACTACAGTAATTAAAGTCATTTTTGCTGCATTTGGTGTATCAATAAGACCGGCCACAGCCTTTGGTGTGAGGCTGCTATAGTGCTACTAAGTGATGGGGAATGAAAATGTAATATCAGTAAGTTAGAAGTCTTCTTATATGTTAGAGCCTTCCCTTTAAATATACGCTCATTAGAAAAATAGACCTCGCTGATGCAAATGTGACAGAGCTGAGGTTCAAAACTATAAGGAGCCAATGCAGATAGCAGACTTAAAATAATTGCGTTTCAGCTCTGAACGACACAGCTGAGTACAGTCAAGTGGAAATACTTTGGGTTAAATAGGTTATCCTGAAGAGCAGAGACCATGTTTAGCATCGCTCTCCTCAGTTTTAATGGGCCCACTTCCAAAAGAGGGCAATTTAAGAGAGGAGGTGTCACAATCAAATAGCTGAGGAATCTTTTTACCATCTTCTTTGCTCAGCAGTAGACAATAACAGCCAGAAGATGACAGTGTTATAAATGAGGGTTTTCTGAATCAGCAGCTAAGAGTATCTGCAGTATATCTCCAGTGTTAGCAAGCTAGCACAGTGTTAGCCACTTTAAGCAACCCCACTGAATGATCTGTTATTACAGGGCTGACCACTGACTCAAATGCTCCCCTGTTCCCGTTGGCAAGGTTGTCTCTGTATTATCTTTGAGCCGGCAGTCAGAGGCACCTCTGTCTGAGTGGTAAACTGACCTGACGGGCAGCAGCTCTCACTGAAACAATATTTTCTCAGCCACTGAGAATCAAATGGCAGTAGCCAACAATACCAAATCACTTGTGCAGTAAAGTACACCAAGGACCCTTAATATTTGTCAGACTCTGTTAGTGACAGCAGAGGAAGTGTTGCTTTGTGAGTCGAATGAAAAGCTTTTTCACAGAGAAGAATTATGGAACTGATTAATGGAGACATAAATAAGACGTTTCAGTTGTTCTTTTGCATTTCACTCTCACTTTTTGTTTCGTTCGGTTTAGGCAACAAAACTACTATTGTTTTGTTTGGTTGCATTAGACCTACTGTACATACGTCATGTTGATGTACACTTCCTGGTTAGGCGTTCTAAAACATACTTGAAAAAGTAAAACACTTGCACATAAATACCAAAAATGATGTTCTTACTGGGATTACGTTAATACCGGAAGCGACATTGAGGCATTGAAGTTAAGTCACATTACTTCAGATAACATTGTTTACTTTTTGTTTTACACAAGAACAAGTACCCTGTCTCCTGGGTTAAAGTCCTAGATTTGTCTGTTTTGTAGATTTTGCTGATAGAGACCGCAACCGGGAGACAGAAGTGATTTTTTCATGGATAGTCTCTGTTTCCAGTGGGCCAAACTATTACACACCCCCCCTCCTAAAATGTGAGCAATGTATGCATGTATTTCCTGCTGCCGTATGTGTCCCTGTACATTAATGACCACTGATGTCACAGCAGGTTGCCTGAGGACCCAAAGATCTGGCCAGAGCGTTTTGCCTGTGAGTAATTACTCTCCTCTATCTAGGGAACCTCAGAGAAGACATGCATCACTCATTTACTAAAGAGGGAAAAAAAATCTAAATGGCTCACAATGGCACCCAGGAGCAGTGTGCAATTAATTGATAAACGCCAGGACGTGATGTCCCGTCAGATAGTGTGGAAGTGCTGCAAAAGAGTGCACTGGGGCGTGAATCAAAGACTGAAAAATGCATTAAGAGAAAGTTAGTGAAATGCCATTAACCTACCAAAGCCCTCAACTGATAGTGGAGGGCAATAGCGTGAGTTTTAAATTGCACCAAGCCCTCGAGATTATGGCAAAGTCTGTAAGTCTTCCATGAAAGGCTGCAAACCCATTTTGATTGCTTCTGACACAGGCACATGAAGTTCCATCAGCAAGACTTTGAATCTGAAAACCATCATTAGGGATGCGGTAAATGTGTTTTGACCGAGTGATTATTGTATATACACATGTGCTGATTTATAATCAGATTGAAATTTTAGGGAAAAATATCATACTTTGCTTTGGTTGGTTGTATTGTAAATACTGCATGCATGCCAGCATGACTCCATGTTTCCCATAATAAGGTTAGTATTAGTCTCTTCCCATAGGGCACCATCAATAAAACGAAGGGTTGAATTCCTTTTCTAGGCAGTGGACAACAAATCAACAGACTTGGCAAAGACGAGAAGCTCTCCCTTTATACAGGAATTTGGTAGTCGTGCACACACAAAAACACATGTTTCAAAAAAGTGCTCATCCTCCCACAAATAAACACACGCAACGAGACACACACATCCTCCCTCCTCGTCCTGCTGTAGAGATTCCCCTGGTTTTGATTAATCTCCGCCGTCAGGGGGAAGTTCTTGTGTTTGGGTCTCGACAGGCAGGTTGCCCACTCCACATCTGGAAGCTCTAGCCCTGCCATCTCCAGACACACGCACACACACACTAAAAGGCTTCTGCCGCCAACACACAAATCACCCAAAAGCTCTCTCCCACAATTCACCTTCCCCACTTTTGCTACCTTTGTTTTCTCGTCTGTAACCAATTATTCCCGGGATCCAAACTGTCTTTAGATGTTGATTTAAGTCTCTTTTCTTTTTCCACTATCTATTGGAATTCTTAAGAGGCAGTGTGTCTCTATTATTTTGCAGAGTCTTGTATTTAAAGACGGTATTGACAATTCCTTTGTTAAGGATAAGGCAGTCTAACTGTATTAAAAAACAGTGTGCTGCAGGGAAAATTAATTTTAAAAAAGTATTTTGAAGAAAAACTCCTCGTGAAATACTGGCAGGTAAACCAGACAGTTCATGGCGAGGTACCTCAGATTCACTTTGAATAAGTGACCACAGGAGACAAGGTGATGTTATTTTCAGCAGCTGGTTTGGAGTTTTGTAGCAGAAAATTGTCATCTATCTGAAACTTCAACACAAAATGGCAGGTTTTGGTGTCAGAGTCTCACATGAACAGAGCGTCTTTGTGGCGCTGCCACTCACAACATCAACAATCACACAGGAAGGATCCATGGTAGCACACACAAAGATAACAAAGTGACACACTGGAGTGACACAGCCGTGATTATGTGACATGTGTGTGTTTACTTACCAAATACAAACCTTTCACTGCCAACTGTCCAGGAGTCGCCATCCTGGGGAAAAAGGGAGCTCAATTAATATTTCCATTATGAAACTTAAGGTAAACTAACTGTGCATCATTCATGTTTGTGAGGCCAATGCAATTACAGGCCCAATTACTTGCAGTGAACACACTAATACTGCAGCATCTGTATTCAGTTGACCTGCGAATAAAAAGTGAATAAAAAAAGTATTTTTGCCATGATACTGAATATATTTCAACAAAATCTCAAACTTACCCATATGAATGTTTGTCAAAAGCAGCTCCTGGTACAGCGGATCATACTAGACAAAGCATACACGCGTCATTATACATACATGTGCAGTTCACAGGAGTAAAAAAAACGTAAAAACAAACAAACTTACTGGTTAGGTATTATAAAAGACAGTTTAAAAAGTAAAAAAAATGTGACTCACAAATCATGAGCTGTGGAAGTTATGTAAAAAAATCAAAGTTATGTTAAAAATAGTTCACTTTTTTTCCACACACACCGTTTTCCAGGGGGAAAGTCCACCGTTTGTTCAACCCGTCCACCTCTTCTCCCAAGTGTAGCATCAACCATTGAAACCCTGCATGGCACAGTGGAAAAGTGACACAATGCATCATCTTTGTAAAAAAAAATTTTTTTATCTGAGATGATATTGTGCAGCTCTTCTTTACTGCTGTACTCCGTCTCTAAACACATGCAAAACGCATGTTTAGCCGCCAAACCCTGTGAGTCCTTGCATCCAAAGCCTCGACAATAACTTTCACTGAAAGCATTGTCCTCAACGCAATAAATCTCTGTGTAAACACAGCCAGTAGTCTCTCAGCAGCGCCTCAACACGGCGCTGTATTTACGGATTGGACCTTTAAGGAGTTAACAGGATTCCGTCTGAACTGAATGTATATAGTATGTGGTGTGTTGGTGTGCCAGGAACAGGCTTACTCCTCCATTCTTCATAAAGAAAGCCAAGTGAACTCAGATATACCGACGGAGATGAGTGTGTGCTGAATGAAATCAGAGCATGCAGTGGAATAAAGGAAGAGCAGACATTCTTAAGTTGGAGCACTTGCTTTTAAAACACTTTCACCACCACACTGCTGCCATTGTTTACTCTCAGACGGAGACACTCTCCTCACCGTGTGAAATTAAATCAACTGCCAAAGCTTCTGATGTGAGGACTGGCAGTACATGTGAGCCCTTTATGGCTATTGTGGAGGTTGGCTCACATTTGCAGCAGTCGTTTAGTGAGTAAACAAATCAGGTATTATTTAGCCGACATAATAGGCTAAGAGGCAGTGCTGGAAGTATGTTGATCCCAAACTTAGGTAATTACTCAACTACAAGTAAAAGTACAAAAGTATCAGGATTAAAATGTACTCAAAGTATCAAATGTAAAGCAATGCAGAATGGCTCTAGATTGGTTTATATATATTCTAGACATATTATTGGTGCATTTATGTAAGCAGCATTTTACTGTTGTCAAGTAAGGGCTAATTTTAACTACTTAATATATTATGTGGTTTAATTTATAAGAAAGTGTTATCATTTAATATGGATCATGTTTTTCATGTTGAATTAGGACCTGAAAAGTAACTAAAGCTGGCAGCAAAATGTAACAGAATATAAGTATAAAGTTACAAAAAATAGAAATACTTAAGTACTGTACTTAAGTGCAAATTTAAAGAACTTTACTTGAGTAAATGTACTTAGTTACATTGCACCACTGCTAAGAGGAGTTTTCATGGAGCATAAATCCATTATTAAGGATTAAAAGACAGTTTGGACAGTGTGGTGCATTCATAAAAGTTTTTAAAAATGACAAATGTGCTCGGGGTTTTCTGAAAACATGTTTCGAAAAAAAAAGTTTCATTATGTGCTGGACATTATTTTAAACCAGTGAGTGTCTTTTCTGCTCAGACAGTCAGCCTCATTTTGGATTGCCAAATGTTCATATCATCCCGGAGAGCGAGTGTGTGACACATGGGTTCAGAGACGGGCCTGCTCTGGCTGCTCCACTTTGACCTTTTTTGTGAGCGAGTGAGACAGGCCACCTTTCATTCCCAGACACTTCGTTAAGTCAACTTCCTCTCTCCCCTCAGACCAGAGTGTTATTGTAAAGTGTCACTCGCTGCTGTCAGAGACAGAAGAGATTGTTCTGTCGCTGCATGTGTGTGTGTCTCACATTCTGTCCATATATCTTTCCAACTGGTTTGTTGGAGGTTATGTGTGGAGGTGTGTGTGAGTGTGTTTGTGTGGCCGCTGAGGGCGCCTGTCTGAATGTTAGCAGTGACATGACACTGCCACTCAGTGGACTGATGCCAGAATGCAGCAGGCTTCTTCACATACCTACAAACAGCTGCTACAAACACTGCATGTACTTCATTTAAGCTGTATAAAGTAATGTACAGAAGAGGAAACTGGCTCAGCTCACTGCTCAGAGGCCTGCAAGTGATTGAAACATTTTTTTAAATGCTTTATTGTACCAGGACTGCGCTGCCCTGGTACAATAGAGCATTAGATTTGATTCTTTATGACTTTAAGAGTTCACGCTAACCAGTTATCATTGCAATATCTATAGAAATTTTTTAAAGAAAAAAATGCCACCCATCTCATTAATCTTTAACTTTGTTTACTGTGCGTCTGTGTCTTTAATAAATAATTAATGACACTCAAAATATGAGTCAAGGGAGGCGGAGAGAGAGAGACTTAAAACCATCACCTTAAAAAGGCACAACAAACTTAATGGGAAATGAACAGAAAGGAAAACGCTGGATTATTTACACAATATTACATAACTGACATGATTATTTCCTTTAATAAATATCACTGTTATGATCAATACCAATATATCAAACAGAGGGTGTATAGCATAGCCTGCTAATGGAAAACAATGTGGAAACTGACTGAAAATAGTAGTTTTATTTTAAATTAATGTATACTGTCAATGTTTATTTTACAAGATAATCTCACTTTAGCTACTATAACATAGAAAATTAGACCAATAGCACTTTACTGGCTGTACTGGTAAATATAAAGCTACAGCTTAGCTTAGCACAAAAAGTGAAAGCAGGCGGAAACAGCCAGTCTTATGATAACAGTTGAAGATAAAATATCAACACATTATGTCTTGTTAGTTTGAACCAAATACAAAAACTGATGTGTAAAAACAACTCACGGTCACATACCACAGACCACATACAGAACGTGTTTGCTATTGTTATTACTATTTCTATTGTTGTTTCTGTCTCTTTTTCCACTATGGTATAAGAAATGAATTAACACTGCATTGCACTGTGGGATATTTATGTCGGCATAGTGTCCAGTGTTTGGTTACTGTAATATTTTACCAGAAACTGTATAAAAATCATGTACTGCTAGTTTCAAACATACTAAAGGAATCTCACATATTGTTTCAGCGTATTAAATAACATGTAGTTTGGAATTCTGGATGCAGCCTTGGAGTCGTGTCATCACCCTGACGCAGTTGGCAAACATAAGAGAGAAATAGCCTCGGCCTTAAAAAACCTTTAGAGATAGCCTTGGCTAGCTTTTTATGTAAGCTTCATATTTACTTTGCAAACTTTAATGTGCTTCTAATCCTCTAATCTAACATTCTACAAGGAAGCAGGACTCTTTTCTGATTTATTACTTTAATTTTCCTCTTTGAAGATGACAAACATGAGCATGTTTGCTCCAACACCAACACTGGAACTTCTATCACTAAAGCACCGCTCTCTGCAGCCTGCATTAACAGGAAAGTTTAAAGACTCAGGATATCTGGTGTCGTTACAACAGTGGAATTTTGATAAAGCTCCAATTATCGCAAAGAGCTTCAGCCATTATCAGAGCATGACACCACCGAGGCACATTTCTGAAGATAATAGTTGTCTTGATTTAAATTGCCACTCCCGAGCAAACTTTGCTTTGAACTACGAGCATGCCTTTCACCATGAAGTCACCCCAGATTTGTCCCCCGGGTGCTTTGGGTGGAGAAGGTTATGAGAGCGGACGGATTCGTGGACAAATGAAGGTGATGACACAGACGGTCCGAGCGAGTGCGAGAGACATAGGGAGAGGGGAGACAATGTAGTAAAAGAGATGACAATGTTGATAAAGTGAAATTGGAGATCAAGCCAACAGATGGAGGAGCAAAGAATGTGACCTGCCAAGTTGCTTGTGGCACTCCAGGCACGGATAGACGGATACGTACAGTCGGGAGATAAAAAGGGAGGGAGAGTGGGAATGACAGATGCACAGCGGGGCAGAGCCAGGGAGGGGAGGGGGGGGTAGGAAGAGACAGAGAGATGAGAGGGAGGAAGGAAGTGAGACTAGCACAAAGGGAACGAGCAGGAGATGAGTGGGCAAGCAAAAGGGGGGAAATCTGTGAAATCAAAATATTAAAGTGCATGGAGAAAGAGGGTGAAAACGAACAAGGAATTCAGGAGGACGAGGCGGCGGAGTGAAGAGGGAAGCAGGAGAGGAGGGGAGAGGCCGCAGCTTGCCTTCCTCTGATTCAGATGTGGAACAATAGCTGCCTATCAGTCTGTCAGCACCTATAGGCGCAGAGGGAGTGAGAAGGTAGGAGTGACACGGCGTTAGCATCAATGTGCTATTGTCCGCGCGCGAGGCTCCACCGAGCCAAATCTCACTTGGTTTCCTATTAAAAAGTTCTAACACTATGAGTAACGGCTGGGACCCGGGGACACGGTTCTCCCTTAAGGCGGCAAACAGGCTGATTGTGCAGATGCATGTGCCTCAACGTGACCTAGGCCCACACATGCATCACAGTCCAATACTTGCATAGGAGTTATTACTGACAGACACACACACACATATTGAACAATGATGTCCTCTAATGATTTCCATTACCTTCCTCCAAGCGCAGGCTCTGTTTCGATTTAAACTTTTATTGTTTCTTGACAACATGCATTAAAACAACTGAGAGCGGGGAAGGATTGGAATAAACATTCAGGGATTCAATATGAATGCTGTGTGTGTGTGTCTGTTTTTGTATGTGTGTGTGCCATCAGCATATAAACATGTTGAGATACACTATATGGCTGTCCCCACAGAAACCAGTGGATTAAACTGGCACAGTGTACGTGCCCACTGCATGTCCAACTTTTGACCTCTGTGGAGGAAGGAAACAGAGCTGTTGTAGACTACACAATAAAATCTAAGTCCCAAAGGGAACATCTAATGGCCAAAGCGACTGACCTTCGGAGAGAAAGGCCACATGTCTGAGCAGCCATTCATTGACCCCAGAATCCCTACTTATCCACTTCTTTTAATTTGCTGAAGATACGACTGTGAGCCAAATCTACTTACTGTAAATCTACTTAAACCCCNNNAACCCCCCCCCCCACACACACACACACACACACTAATGAACTGTACTGTCAGATGACTGCTGTCTTTTACTAAAACATGCCGAATCTAATTAATGTGTGCATGTGTGTAGTTTGCTCTTTTACCAAGGAATACAATTACTTTTGTCTATTTGCAACTGCTAAATACAGCATCGATGGATCTTATCTCTCCTAACAGAGGAAAGGAAATGTCTTTGTACAAATGAAAGTGGGGGCTCATCAACAATATGGTTCTTGACCCGACATTCCCAGGAAAAAGTCCTCCTCACATGCCTTCACTTAAAAAAAAAAAACGCTTAATTGCTATATTAACTTTAACAGTAAACAGAAATCTTTTTTTCATCTTTTGGCCATTGATTGCATTGGACATTCTGCAGCAGCAAGAACAAAAAAATAACTTTTTTGTTCATGCAGCAGAGTGAACTGATCTAAAACTCTGTATGTGTACCACTGGTGGTGCGTAAGCTCCCTCTAGTGATTAATGGATAGAAAAATAAATAAATAGATACATAGATATATATAAAAATACATATAATCATATTACAGAATGTAAAATTAAGGCAACTTTCTGTTTTTATGGTAAAACTTTAAATTTAATGTAAAATAAATAAATGTAGACAACATTACCAACATACTCAAGTATATATATATTAAATACAGAAATCTACTGTATATTAAATGTATTTTTAAGAAAATATGTGTAAAATGGTGTTACTTTTTTTTTTTTTTTACCTTTTGTTTTACAGTGTAGCTGAATAGGGTGGGCTCAGCTGCTGTATTTTAACATCAGTGATGGTGGTAATCTGATGTTTTTTTAAAGTGGTACGTGGTGAAAAAGGTTAGAGAACCACTGCTAACATAAGCTTTGACAACTCACAAGTCCCATACGAGTTAATTGTTAATTGTTGTTAACTCAGTCGAATTGATCAACAACCAATCAATCCCCACAGATATATAATGGTCATTTAATTCTTGGTGGGCCGTATAAATCTTGTTGCACGAAAGTTTCCCTGGTTGATACCAGCTGAGGGAAATGCATATACTTGCATTAAAACCATTTCTGGTCTATCAAATTCACCAGAAACATTCAGGTGATTGCAGTCAACTTACTCAACATGCTGAGAATGAAGGCGCAAACCTCAAAGGAGACCTACAGCTTCATCAGCGGCTGAACGAATACACTCCAGTCATTCTGACAAGGTAATCATTCAGAGCACCAGGCAAAGCTTATGGCAAACCATTAGTTTATTTGACTTCAGCCCACTACATGTAGAAACATGGCTTTCCTGTGACCTGTTAATACGGTACAGTTATTAGTCTGGCTTTAGCCCAGCTCTGCATGCACACACTCACTTCATGTCTACATGTAGATGTGCTCTTGGTGAGCTGTGTTCAAAGGCAGGGTCAATGTGGTTCTGGTTAGAAGGGAAACCGGGAGACAAAGAAGCAAAAGGAAAGAGAGCGGCCCTATGTAAATGTTCTCTTGAATCAACATGTTGGAGCACACTTCCCCTGATGATTTTGACATACAGAACTATAAACAGTGTAAAATAAATATCTGTAAACGATAAAGGAGCACTTTGGGGTTTATCAGTCCCGTGTGTGAGTGTGAAGAGTGGAGTAAGGAGAGCGGCCGCTGAGTATGTTTATGTGTGAGTTAATGTATATATGCATGTCGTAATGGGAATTTAAAGGTTGAAGACTAAAGGGTATAGGCACATGTTTGTCTGCCATGCAACCATGCGTCTATAGGGGCGTGGTGCAGGGGGTGACGGCGGTTTCTTGGGCGTCTTTTTAGGACTTGTATGTATAAATATCCATGAAAAGCCACATTTAGAGAGCCAGCCAACCAGCTAACCAACCAGCCAACCAGTCACACACCGTGCCAGACATTCCACAGCCCTCATTTCCCCCCACATTTCCTCTGTTTTCTCCCATACAAGGAACAGCAACCAGCTTTGATTCCATATCAACTTGTTATCTGCCCCGTTTTACAAGCAAATAGGAAATATTACAAGCTCTACTCACTGGCTCTGCATTACTTATGCTGCTTGAAGTGCATGTTTTCTCCCAAAAAAAAGCATCCTTCTCATTAAATCATTTCATTTAGTAGCAGCGATATAAAATCCTATTTTTACTTGAACACATTAATCCTCATGCATATCAACACATTTCAAATATTAGGCGATTTTAAAGTCATGATATGAAGGCTGTGCCACTTTATGTCAACAAGTCATGGAATGGGTAAACATACAGTGATATCTCTTCCCAAAAATCATCTTTTTTTCATGATGAGTGTTTATGCATGAGTGTTTTTGAGAGTCACTATCTTGCCTAGGTAATTAAACCCAGCAAACTGATTTTTATTTTATGAAACATTGGGAAAATAAAGCAGTTATGTTGAAAATGGATCCTAAAGACAAAGTTATCAGTGAGCTTTCACTGTGTAGATTGATGTAGCACCAAGTCCATTTTTCACCTTTGTGTTACCTTTCTCTAACGATAGATAGTGACTCCACAGACTTCACTTAAAGCTAGACTGGGGGACTTCCACATATAAAGGAAACGGTGATGTCTGGCGACTGTGTCACTTCCTTGATGGCACAATGGAACTTACTTACTGCCCTTGGACAAGTTGGATTTCATAAAATATTAGTACAATGCCCGTTCAAACAACAAGATCTCCAACCTAAACAACCGAACAGACCCATATGAGCGTTACGGAGCTCACGGTACAGCGGAGTATCCTAAAGGTTTAGGG
This sequence comes from Serranus cabrilla, assembly GCA_903364295.1. Classification (NCBI taxonomy): domain Eukaryota; kingdom Metazoa; phylum Chordata; class Actinopteri; order Perciformes; family Serranidae; genus Serranus; species Serranus cabrilla. Next base: position 388,084 of record CAFUXE010000546.1, on the reverse strand, counting down.
CAAAAAACTTCCTGGTTAAAAGACAGTTTAAACAGAAAATAACTACATAAATCCTGGAAGTGAAGTAGTTAAAAGGGTGACGTGAGCCATGGAAGTTACGTCAAAAATGTAAGTTATGTAAAAAGTGGTTTACTTTTGTTTTCATACAATTTTCGTACTACCTTGTTTTGTTAGTTTTTCAATAGTCCTGCTGAGGGTCAAACAATCTGCCTGATTTTCATGAAACATTGTGAACGGCTGTCCAACGAAGAACCAATTAAAATTTGGACTCGAATCACTGGGTGACGCAAAAATAACTTTTACTTTTTGCTAATGTAGGTCTGAACTCTATATGTGCTCCTCTAGTTTTGTAACAGGATCTTAATGAAGTAAATACATCTTACTTTGTGAAGGGGGTTTATATACTTGTTAAGCATTATATAAAAGTATAGACTATAGCATAGGAGAACAACAGATGTAGAAAGATTTGCATAAATGTTTCCATAGGTCACTGGAGTAAAATCAGCAGCCCACATTTCCATTTTTTGAGTTAGAGCAGACCAAGCACACAAGTCAGTCAAGCGTTCTGCTCTGCCCTGCGGACTTTCCATCCCCACATTCTCCACTATCTGACTGACATGCTGTGGAGCAGGAATGGTACAATGTGCGTTCAAGAGCAACGATGGTTTTCACGGTCATAGACCACTGCACGGGACCCTATAAATGTCATTCTGCCTGGTGGGAGGAGGGGACGAGGATGGGGCGCTGAAGCAGGATCACCCCTGCGATAATGTGTTCCACAGCCGCTGCACTGTAACCACCTGCAGGTTTAAATCAAATCCCACCATCCCTCACCCCGACGCTGGTGTCAGAGACACAGATTGAACTGCGAATGTCTGGCGCTCAAACCAAACATGCCCTCACACTCACAGGAGCGTTCCTGTAATTTGGAGATATATGGAAGTGGGGAGAGGAAGGACTTGTGGTGGGGTTACTTCCCAGGCAAGGCTGCTCAGGAGGAGTACGGTTCCAAACCACATCGGTGTCGCACAACCATCTTGTGGACAGCCTGATCCTGGTTAGTGTTGGACATAATTACAGCGAGCAGCAATCACGCAGAGCAGGGAACCTCAGTAAGATAACCCAGCATAGTTCTGGTATTGGAGGAATTGGGGTTTTCCTTTTTGGAAACTTCGAGGGCAGATCGTGTTTCTGTTTGTGGAGATGTCTCGTTAGCGAGCAACACAGTGGGTACACGGGGAACTCAAAACTCATATTTGGATGTGATTTATGGCCACGTTGGACCGGTTTTGAATGGTCAAGCAATTGGGGGTTTGCGTGCGGCACAAAAGTGGAAGTACTTGAGAATATCCAGAGTTTTTTAGGCTGCTTTATCAAAGGTTGTTTTGAGATCAAAAGAGCTTTTACATGTTCTGATGAATTTTCCAAGAGTTTCAGTGAGCTTTATGACATTATGCAGTGGCACAGTGGTTGAAAATAGCTGGTTGTGATAACAAAAATGTTGCTGATGTCTTTAAGGCATTTAAAACCAACTAAAATGATTTAAAAAAATGATCATATTATTAAAGCACTGTATTATTATAGTTATAAGACCTCAAATATTAAAAATATAGAATCACATTATCACAGCAATATCAATTGCTGGTCACTCACTGACATTTGTTCTGCAGAGATCACAGTTGTAGCAGAGATCATCATTCTATAATGTATTATAATTATAATTAGGTTACACTGAATGGTCACCAGTCAAAGTCAAGAGTTTGGACACACCTTCTCATTCAATGGTTTTACTTTGTCACAGTAGTTACATATTGTATTAAATAAATGGTCGTCATAGAAAATGTAACAACATTTTCCAGGAAAGCTTCGCTCATAAGTTTATATCCTGTATATGAATCAGCTGATATCAGTTTATTTATCTACATGTCAGCCTGCCTCTGAGCATTAAACCACAGCGATAATCATCAGAGGTGCTAATGGTTCTTTTAGACATACACACTAAAACAAACTCATGCAGAAAAACACACACACATGCAGAAAGACACACACGGGTCTGGCAGGGCTAATACAAACAGCAGGGCTTCTCTCTGGGTTTCCTGAGGTGATGCTGGTGTCGGTGGCCCGCTGCCCTGAGGGCACCAGCCTATCATTCTGCCTGCAGGGCCTGACCGGACCTCCAAGCCCCGAGGGCAGATGCTCCTCTCCTCCATATCCAGCCACCGGCCTCTCTCTGCTGCATTATTGATGAGCCTCTCTGCCCTGCGGAGCTCTCTAACAGCCTCTGCTCGACGGATGGATTCTACTGTTACTGAGTGTGCAGCTAGGAGAAGCTGGAATAAAATGATTGCAGTGGCTGTATGTATGAGCAGAGTGTATAGATGGATGGATGGACAAACAAGGGAGTCTGAATATGAATGCACGAGTGCTTTTTGGCTCCTGCGCTCTGCCCAGTAGGCGTGTTTAGTAAAGCAGTGTGTGGTGTGAAATGAAACTGTGGGTCACGGATGGAAAATGCTGATATGCAGCCTGCCTTCTTTTCTAACTCCACGCAGGAGGACTTGAAGAAAACCTCAGCAGGGATTTCAAAGGAAAGGGCACTTTGTATTTAAGTCTGTGCGGGATGGAAAACGACAGAAAAGTGTATTCTGGAGTGTGCAGGTACTTTAAGTTGGTCTGTGAAAGTGAACTTGTGAATGCACTGTACTGTGTGGAAAGATGACGAGTAATGGTCTTGTCTGAGAAAAAGCTAGCTTCCAGCCAAAAAAATTGCAACCCTGGGAGCCTTTAACTGGCAGGGATACCATAAACCCCCCTGTTTAAAAGCCATAAATCAACGAGAGTAGACTGTACTTTTCAAATAAATACCGGACTCAGGAGAAGGGGGAGCAGATGGGGGGATAAGGGGTCGGATTTTGGGCAGTTAAACGCTGGCAGAAGATTGTGGCTGTGATGACATCATGGTACAGAAATCACCCACACAATGATATTTGTTTGTTACTCCAATCATTTGAAACTTTTGATGCTTAAGCTAAATGCATCTAGCTGCACTTGTACATACTCTGATCTACAGCATGTACCTGTGTGAAAGGAAACAAGTGTTAACTTTTAAAAAACTAAGAATTATTTTAGGGTTAAGACTTGGATTTTGTCCTTGTCAGCTTTATACGTTGCTTACTTGATTAAAAAATGTTAATAGTATTGTAGTAATACCAACAATATTTGGGCTATTTAAATACAAAAACATCAACATAACAATGATGGAAACATTCAATTATTTTTTGAGGTGGATGTTGGTGGATTTCCTGGTTGTCTTTTTTAGTCAAACTTCTGATTCTTGACTGTTGAGTCTCTTTTGTGTCTAAGGAATGGATATTTTTATGTTTTTCCTTTTGCTACCAGCTATATTTTCCTTCCCATTAGTGCATTTTCTACCGCTCCAGGCTACGAACTGATTTGTTTTTAATTTGGATTAAAAAACAACTCAGTTCCTCTCACCAGAGGATTGATGCCTACAGTATTGATCCACTGATGCCAGGTCTTCTTTTGTGTATCAATACTACAACAGTATCAAAAACAAAACAAAAATGCAAGGTCAAGTTCTGGGCTTGAAAACTCTTCTTTGTGTATTTGCTCTTTTCCTCTCTGCTGTTTTTGTATGCAAGTGTGCTGTTGTTATTTTGGTTTAATAATTCGCAAAATTATTAAGCGATTAACAGCTAATAGGAAAAATGATGCAAATTATTTAATTGAAATTAAAGTGTACTCAGAAGCCCATTAATGATGCATTGAACTCATCATCATAGTGCATTAGTTGGTTTTAATAATAAAAATATTAATAACTAATAATCTGGCCCTGTATGAAATGACTGGTCTTACGTTAGACTGGAGAGGACTCACAGTAGTTCAAAAACATATTTTATTGACTTCTGTTTTATACCATCATTAGTCTGACTCACCGGATGTAGAATTGGCCTCGAAGCCTCCATTGGCCACTTATTTCAGTTGGATTCTTCTGCCTCTTCGTTATCTATATTGCAGGAGAAAAGACGACTGTGATTAGTTTAAGTAAATACCAACAAGCCAGAGCTATTCCCACTGCATTTTGAAGATTTGCATGAGAAAAGCTTGATGGAAACACTGAAATTTGATAAAACTTTTGAAAATGCACATAAACTTTTTAATGCTAGCTTGAGGTCATGTTTGTCTTTTTTGAAAAGTAGTTAATTCGCTAAATGGGAGATGGAAATGCTTTTGTTCTGATGTAGCAAACATGTAACTAACATGACTGATCAGCTGTTTCCGCTCTGCCAGAAAACCCAAAAGAAGAAGAAGCTTTTTCCGTTGTCTGCATCTTCTCTCCATTTTCTCTATTGTCGGTCAATTAACATTATCAGTATTAGCATCTCCGTTTTGTTTTTGTATTTTACTACTGACTGATTAGCCTACAGCGACACATTACACTGCCATCTTCTGACGAAAGTACGTGTATGCAGCTTTGTTTATTTGCTTGAAAGCTGTTGATGGAAACGTCCCTAATTTGCATTTTCTTTAATGCGACATTTGAAAAATTCAGTTCAAATTTTCACTTAGACTTTAATGTAAACACGGCTACTGAATGCTGACTTTTCACTCATCTCAAGTAGCCGGTAGGGGCCACAAGTCCACAACAATTGCTTCGGTAGTCTGTTTCTGGCCACATTTTTACATCATATTGATTGTAAGGAAGCTTGGACGACTGAGAAAGATTCAACTCTTCTTCAGCTCCATGTCGAGTGCACTTTTCTAGTTATCAGTTTAGAAGCAAAGTTTGGGATTTACAATCAGAATCCTATGAATCAGACTGAACAGCAGCTCCACAGGTGAAAAAACAGTCATGTTTATGACTCTTTGATGAATCTATAAAGTATGAAGAGTCATAACCAAGGCCATTCAGTGTGTTGATTTCTCAGCCTGTTGTGCTCTCACAATTTGATTAGTATATATAAGTTTATGAGTCTAAATCTTTATGCTCCAGTTAAACTCCTGGATGAAGGAATGACTTCACTCTAGAGACCACTACGCTCCGACTTTCACAGCTAGCCATGTTATAGAGGGGTTTCCCTTTTATATGAGTGATAGCTTATCAGTGGGGGATCAGCTGAGATCAGAGGTAAACGGGCAGCGAGCAGGAGGTTTGACTCCATGAAAATAGAAGACAGTTGCAAAAACACAAGTGCAAGGTCTGATCTGATATAGATGGTGGAAAGAGGAGGAAGGTAGAGGGAGGAAATGTGCAAAGAAGTTGGGTTAGGAGGGTAAAATAAGAGAAATAACTGATGAGATAAAAACAGGAGAGAGTGGAAAGTAATAGAAGAATAAGAAAGAAAAGTAAGAAGACGAGAGAGAAGCTCACTGTAACACATTCCTTCATTGTTTTGCCTCTTACAGTCGGAGAGATTATAGTGAAATGACGACAGCAGCCGAGCTCGTGCTCTGAAATACATGAACATCTATAACCTGATTTGTAGGGAGGGGAGAGGATTTCTTCTGGGCAGCGAGCACATGTTTGCATACTGCAGTTAGCTTCAGCCAAGCTCAGCTAATGCTGCCTGTCTGTGTGATTCCCGGTGCTGTTTGTGGGCAGAGAGACTGGAGCTGTCAGGGCCCTGCCTGAGACGCCAGGCTCTCTCCCCTTCTCTCGCCCACCCGCAATTTCCCTGGCTCCCTCCATCCCCCTCCACCTCCACCAACCCCTGCTGCTGCCTCAGCCTTCCCCAGTGGGCAAGCCAGCACGGCTCCTCCAACCGCTGTTTTGACAAGTGCTTTAGACATAATGTCACAGGGAACCCCCCGGCCTGCCAAAAATGCTAACTAACCATAACACTAATTAGTCAGCGGGAGAATGGGCTTGGAAATGGTAGCTTGAACAGTGAGCGGTGCTAGTGGCGGCCATTGTGGGGAGACTTGGACCTCATCCTGATTGACTGAGGGAAAAGAGGCCGAGGAGAGAGAGAGAGAAAGAGAGAGAGGAGGGAGGTGGAGGGCCAGAGTGGAATTTCAGGGACTTGATTTCCCTGATTCGCGGACGTCAGGGTGAACAGCAGGGCTTTTAGGGGGTGGGTTGAGTTTCGCGTGGTCCATCCCTGGTGTGTTCCCCTCCCACTTATCTCCGATACCATCAGTGTCAGCGGGGTTACGTCTCCCATAACCGTTTAATGGTTTCATCGCCCGTGTCCCCAAGACATTTCATAAGACAAATAAAGTCCTTTCTCCTGTTACTCAGAGGTTTCTCTTTTCCTGTGGGGTGTTCACTCAGTAGGACCTCTTGGCCAGAAAGTTAGAGCTGCCAAAGAAGATGGATACAGTATTAACATAATTGAACTGTAAGCATATTGTTGATAAATGGCTATTTATTCATGCCAGTTGGATGGTTTTTAGTCCCGCAGATGGTAAAAGTATTATTGTGAAGGGAGAAATTAGGTTATATATACAGCGAATCAAGCAAATACTTTTTGTTTTCCTGGACGATAAGTGCAACGAGCAGTAAATTTGTCCAACTCTTACATAACTTAAAGAAAAAGAGCAATTGTGTGGGCTTATCTAAAACATGTGGGGAGAAGAGGAGTCAAGGAGAGCGCCCTGCAGCTGCTCCGAGAACAGCAAACACATGCTGTCAGCAGAGTAATGACAGTCTGATTGTCCACATGAGGAGGACAGTGGAGCGACTGACCCCATCTCTAGGCGGTTAAATGAAGTCTCCAAGCTTTCACAAAGACATGTGGCTTACCGAGAGAAATTTCCCCTGCAAAGTCATCTTCACGGGCACATATTTGCTTAGATTGGCTCGGCGCAGTGAGCAAGGAGGACAGGAGACAATGTAGTCAATGAACTAATATTTGTCTCATAATGTGCCAAAAACTAACCAGAATTTTGAAATACATTTTGCATAAAAATGTCGGTGAAAACACACAAAGATCAATGGTTTCTAACAGCATATTTACAAAAAAGGACATCGCATCCAACAATTCACAAACCCCAGCAGCAGCATGACAAGCAAGAATACAGATGTGCGGTTTCTTATAACACTTTATTCATCAGAATTCAGCTTTATAGAGAAAACGTGATCGAGCCGGGGAGATGGTGTGTTTAATGTTTAAAGCTGTGGGAGGTTTTGTGCCTGTGGTTTGGTTAAATTCATGAAACCGCTACCGGAGTTTATTGTTAATGGCACCAGTTGGGTTTCCAAAATGAGCCACAGCGCCGTCCTGTTACTCATCCACTGGGCTCATCAGTGTCTCGTCCTGACTGCGAATTTGAATATCAGAACCTTAACGTAAACTGTCGCAATCAAAGGCGCCGGCGTCATGCGTGAGTGCAGGAGGAAAAGCTACGTAGTGTTGATTTTGTTTGGAAAAGAAAAGGACACTGGGTCATTAATCAATGTGCTTATACATAAAATCACAGGGACGCATTAACACACATCTAAAGCTCATGTTACTCTTCTCATGCACACACACATTCATTGTGTAAACTGTGCTGGAGGCATCTACTTCCTTTAGTTAAACATTGAGCATTTTCATACGGGTTGAAATGCATTAACAATTAGGTGACCAAATTGTTGTGCAGTGATGTAGAACATTAAATCAAAAAATATTCCCTTTGTCTCAGTATAGCCATTACCTCAAATCCCCTGGATGGATTCAATAGGATTTAATTCAATCACAGTCTTTGCTGTAGAAAAGCAAAGATATGCTGGTTTTTAGAAACGATGGGCTTTAACAGAAATTACATTTTCAAAACAGGGACACGCTTTATATCACGAAGGCAGAGGACGAATATGTTTGGCAAGGCTGAGTGAAACCCCGAAACACCCGTAACCACCTGTCAGCATCCACTCACTGAGCACCTACAAATGCATGCTTAAAGGCAAATATATATTATTAAGAACGTGATATATAACACATATGTGATGTCCTTGGCAAACCCTCGACAATATCCTGAATGTTTCACTAGCCAATGTGCTTTTATCGAGGGTTTTAACTAAATGGTAAAACACAGTCGTCGCTCTGAATCAGTACCACTTAAAAAGTGTATAATGTGAGAGGAAATGAGGACACTGAGGGTCATTATATTGATGCAGTGACTCTTTGCACTTCTGTTTCTTATCCTTGAGAGAAAATAAGGTTTTACTAAAGCAATGCAGACATAACAGATCTCAGTTCTTATCTCTGGCAAAGAATAAGATATATACAAGGAGCTTGTGACAAATGATAATAATAAAACCATAAACCTCTTCAGTACAAGCAAGGTGTTTGCTGCTGAATGATAATGTGGTAGTAGATGCATGAAAACAAGCTGAGGCACAGAGGCAGACCAGAGATATCTTAAATTAGCAAAGTATGAAAAGTTGATCTTACTGTAAATTATTTGGATTGATTAATTTGAGTTGGATTGGTGCTGGGTCTGAAGCAATGAAACTTTCAGGACAGAAAAATGAAGCAGAGAAACACAAAAGTGCTGAAAACTGCAATTCCTCAAAAGTGAGTCAAACCCTGCAGACCCCCAAGTTAAAGCCATAGACTGTGTATGAATACTGGATGTGACATCATCACAGGAAACAGGGAGACACCATATTTGGACTGGGGAGGCGCAAGGACGGATGTATCTAAAAATAAACACTTAAACAAAATGTACATTACTGACCAGACAAATTTAACAGCCGACTCCTTGTATTGTCTTTTAGTACAACCATTTTTAAATTAACATTTTTTTTAAATAAACTTTCATGAACTGAAAACACGCTGTTAAAGCAGCAAAGTTCTGACATGAAAACACAACAAACCGTCTTACAGCTATTTAGATGAACACATTGTTTTGCTGCTAACCATGTTAGTGACCTGTCAATCAAAGGTAGCCCCGCCTCAAATCATACCCTGCTTCATCATCTATTTTCTTCTAAATTCAACCATTATTTACACAGTTAAAATCATATTTGAGAAGACTTGAAACTAGCGATTGACGCCATAATGTTGCCACAAGAATTTTTTAATAAATCAAGTGAGAAGTCGTCTTATTTTGTACTGAGATAAATAGGGCTGGAGTTCTTTTCCAACGACCGTTGGCGACATCTGTTGGATTTTTAAAAAAAAAATGCAGGCTTAAGACGGTTCCGGTTTCCTTCACTGCTCCGACCAAAAAACGTTTTTGGTCTCTATTGTTTGTTTCCCTGTTCATTACAACTGTACGAGGGATGAAAGAACTTTTTAATAAAATAAGGCTTAAGTTAAGCATACGTGGCCAACTCTCTGCCCATTTTTGGATTAACCGGATGCGAGGAAGAGTCGGGCACTGCCAACATGGCAATGGACGAAACCACCCACACTGAACTTATTTCGGCGCCTCAGAAACCTAAGCATGACATCAGAGAGACTGCATCCATATTCTCTATGGTCTGTAGTGGCACCAGTGCTTCCAGTAAATACTTTCCCAACTCTCACTTTCCTTCGCCCACGTTTAACCAAAAGTTGGCTGAACGATGGATTTATCATGGGAGAATGCTGGTTATTCCTCGTTTCCTACCAACCAACGTCAGTGTTGTATTTTAGGTGTTTATTATTTTATCCATGACGGTCCCATTAACAAAACACTTTTATAACCCAAAGCATGAGCTTTTCCTAAACCTAACCAACTTGTTGTTGCGCCTAAGAAAACCTTAACCATAGTCTTGTCGCATCATTGAGCAGACGCTGTAAAATACAGCTGCATACTGAAACCCCACTGCCATGGTGGTGCGACCATAAATCCTACTGGGATCCTAATGACTGACACTACTCCAAACAGATGGAGTCCACATCAATCGAAGGTAGAGGTTCCTCTGTGTTTGACGGTATTTGATGTAGCAACACCTTCATTTCGATGATGGCACAATGAAAAAGATTGATATTTGATGTTACTGCTCATATGCTTAATGGGAAGATTTCTATTTAAGTGCTTATTTTGCCTATTGAAAGAAAGAAAGAAAGAAAGAAAGAAAGAAAGAAAGAAAGAAAGAAAGAAAGCATCATGATCAAATTATAAGTTATCATCAAGTTGCAAGTGGCTCCTTGAAATATAATGCAGACATGATTACATTTTCTATTAACATACTGTTTCTGGCAAGTTACAAGTTGCCAAAAGTTCCTGCCAAAATATCTGATCTTGCATCACAATATCCGTTCATAGTGACAGCATTATTAAAGAAATTCTTCTATGGGGGTGATTGATCGGAGGCCACGTTTAACAGCAATACTATATCAAAATATCTGCTTACAAAATCTCACACAACTTGCATAATCCATGTCTAATTTATCCAGTCATATGCACACAAATTCCCAAACACATGCATTTTGTTAAAGCCTTTTTCATAGAAAATACTTTATACACTTCGGCGTAAACAGCAGTAATGCATCTGAGCAAGAGTGAGACGGTTTATATGGAAGTGTGAACTGAATTAATCAAACTTGTGAGTTGTCTGAGAGTTTGTAAACTGAACACAAACCCAATTTACCTCAAGTCATTAAGGATTTTCTCCAATTTTGGATTATTCACTTATGGTGGAGTCAGTACCTCACATACAAATTATCATTTTGGGAGTGAAGTATTTCTAAGTTTAGGGGGGAAATTAGTTAATTACAATGAAAGTCTACAGTACCATGCAATACAACGTGTCTATTTAAATTCAACCGAAACCACAATGTAAAAATAACCCTAACAAAAGTGCTTTTGTTGCCACAGACAAGTGTTCCACTTTTAATGCCAGCTACCACACCTCACTGCGACTCTGGTGCATTAAAAAAGTGGCTTTTTGAACACTATCCAGGCAACAACGACATTTTTAACAAAACTGGGGAAACCATTCAGTTCTATATAAACATAATTTACAGAAAACAGAGCTGCAAATGCTGCGGGTCAATCTGTGAATCACTCTGCTCTCCTCACAGGTTTCTGTCATGAAGTAAAACTTCAGTCTCTCAGGGGGGATTTCTGCTCCGTGGAAGTTACTGGAGTGCTACAAGCTGCTCGACTACTGCAGAGTCTCTAACGGACCACTTTCCTGATTTTAAGCTACCACAGGTCAGCCCAGCACTTGTTTTGAGGTCATGTCTTCAGCCAAACTCTTCCAGGACATGACTGCACACACCACTTCCTCTGAGCGCAGAAACAACCCACCGTGTTGTTTGCTCTGTAATTTGAACCACATGAGAATGGAACTGAAGGATCAAACCTATGGCTAAGGGTCATCCCCACAGTGCCTTATTAGTGGAAAAAGGTCATTAGTGTAACAAAGAAAATCTTTAGTGTCAGCAAAGAAACTCGACGAGAGCCACTGAGAGCAGAGCAAAGTTACATCACTGGACGGGCTTAAAGCATCAGACTGGATCCTTTCACAGCGAGCGCAAGGTGCCTCTAAATCCATCCTCTGGTCTGAGTGTGGACCAATAAGCCATTCCCAGCAAACCAGAAGTAACCTGGCACTGAGTGTGACTGTGAAATCCAACTTATACATCATCCACGCATCTGTGTGTTATTAGTTTTTATATCAAAACATGATGAGAAACAGAAACGTGTCAAACATATTATAAAGTGTTTCAATGTGAATCAGTAAAAATCACTTTACATCCTCTGCAGGATTTAACACAGCTTGAACTTGCCTGATAATGATCACGTTTTGAAGTTTTCTTCTGTATCAAAGTAATCCAGTGACAGTTGACTTTACTTCCATTCGGTTCATTGAAAACAGAAACTGCTAATAGCTAATTCAGCATACTTTTAATAGTGCCAATGAGCCAAAATGGAACAGAAAATAAGCAAACAAACTGGGCCCCAACAGTGGCCAGCATGGGAAATTCTACTTCCTGTCTACAAAGCTTAAGTATCATGGGAAATGTAGTTCCAAAATGTGCAGCTTGATTTCACCTCAAGTTCTTTTTTAAATGGTTGGCATCCAAAAAGTTTCATTACTGCCACCTACTGGATTGAAACTAAAATCTCCATCACTGCTGTATTAATTCAGTTTTTAAGTGTTTGAGAGATGATAAGACTTCTCTTCACTGCTGCTGCACACCTTTTCCAAGAACTTACACCACACCCAGAAATCTCCTTGCTGCATCTATTATTATGTCAATTTTCTCAGATTTTCTTTCTTTTCAACCAGTACAGTTAATTACTTTTACAACAGCCAAAAACTTGCAAAAGTAAACTTGCAGACTGACTTGCCCTCCTTACCTTCATGTCTCACACCATTCCTTATCTTTCTATACCTACTTCCTTCTGCATGTGTCTTTTCTTAGATCTAGCCTTAATTATTTCTAACCCCTTTAGTGTCTTTGGACAGTAAGCCTCCAATGCTGCATGATTCCCCGTGCAGCAAAGTAGACATCCACGTTCTTTCTCTCAGTTTCCATCCAAATCGTTCATCCCACATTTACCACATGGAGTAAAATCAGTCCTGCCCACAAACAAACTGACAACAACTCTTATACTGTTGCGGCTTGGAAACATACAGCTTCGTTGGGTTTGAGACATGGTCCAAAAACACTCTCTGAGGCAGATATTCCAAATCCACGTGTCTGAAACTCTTCATAATTTTTTTTGTCAAAACTTTCAATTCTAATGTTGTCTGTCCCCCTTTTAAAGGCCTTAAATCACCTTAAAAACTACTTTTTACATGTTGCACCATCCATAATCTTTGCAAATACAGTTGGCATGTACAGTTGTCTCAATTTTGCCTAAAAGGGTGGTGCTGGTGCTGGTAGTAGGGGGGTGATGTGGGCTTAGTTCATTATAAACAGATTCATATAAATACACACACTTGCACATTTGCATGCATATTCACATGCACATTGCACACAAACAAGTTATGCCAAACTGAAATTTAATGATCCCTGTGGGGAAATTAAATATACATATGTACACATACGAGCATGTTTAAACACATACACAAGCAGCCACACATAAACAGAGTACTTATTTCTGTTTGCCTGCTTTTGATCCAGTGGGCTAACAGACGCCTCTGTGTCCTTCTCTCAGCAAAGCCAGTTTATACAGCTTCTGATTTATGAGGCTGCTGCATGCAGCCAAAACAACGCCTCTGACCTCTTTTCCCACAGTTCTCTCCTCCTCTGTCTATCAGGAGACACTGAGGAGAGAATCTTTTTAATACTCGGTGCAATATCAGTAAACCTGTGTCAAACCGTGTTTGCACAAACACTTTGGACAGTGTTCTGGCATCCTGGAGCGGCAAGATTTTGATGCGTACGACAACACAAATGGAGCCAGAAAGCTGAGATGAGTTCATGACTATTTATAATGCATTTACCACACACAATCTTAATTACCCTGATGCAGTAAATTATATCTATCTCAGACAAGTCAAACTCACAAGATAACAGGGAATGGGACCGAGAGGGAGACTGGAGCTGATTCTAAAAGAGTGATGGATCCAGGGCCGGGCTGAGAAACAGACAGGCAGATTCAAAGCTAAAAACAGGCAACGACGAAAAAACACAAAAACAAGTTCTGCATGAGGTTCAGTCGAAAGATTAAGACGGACATGAAGACCAAACTGGTACAGTAACAAGGAGTTCAATATCTTAAGAGACAGAAAATCCTCCCATAGGTTATTTGTACAGCAGCTTAACAGAATCCATATTACCTTTATAGTGAGTGGTGCCCTCTAGTGGCTGTAGTAATCATTGTGTAACTTAACATGCTTTATGTTACCAATATAAGTACCTCACTTCCTGCAGTTATCTCCATTTATTTGACTTTTTAATCTATCTTTTGCTATGTCTAACCATGTAGTTTTTGCCTTGATTTTAGGGAAGTATATTTTTGTTGCTTAAGTATGAGGACATGTTTAATTCCTAACACTGGTAAGGAAATCTAAATGATCATGTGGGTCGTATTCGAGGGTTTTGAACAAATTGCTTAAGGTTCGGAGGACTTGTTGGTTAAATAGAGTGAAATAAAGTGGGTGTCATTGGGCAGGAAGATGTACTGTAGGTGGAGCAAGATGAGCAAACTTAGTTAGTTAGACTGTCAGAAAAGTTTCTTGCAGGAAATAGGAAGTGGTTTAAATGACAACTAACACAACCAAAATGCAACATAAACTATTTAAACTAGTTGTAACCTTGTACTGAGACAGATACAGATAGGGCCTGTTAAAGTCCTATTACAGATAAATCATTGATGAGTATATTAATAGTTCATGAATATGCTTTGATTTGGTGAAAAGCAGATATATTTTCCCACCATCAAACACACCTCAAATTAAAAGTTCTGATGAATCTGTGGAGTGTCTTTGGGAGGATTCGACCGTCTCGCCATCTTTGACTATTTCAGCCTTACGAAATTGTTTCGATCGAATAGAACTTTGACTCTTGAGTGATCCATCTTCATGTGTTTTCACTTATTGTAAGAGAAAACCCTCCAAACACCAATACAATATTAAATCTCTTGCTGTGATGGACTCTATTTGTAGTTCAGCGGGTGCCGTGGAGCCAAGGCAGACTGATCTGGGCTACAGTTTTCAGGAGAGCCTCGTGGGTACGCCGTGTTTTCTGATGTTGGCCGAACAGAAAAGTAATGGAGGCCAACAATAGTCCTCAGAGGGATTTTGCATCATGTATATGGGTGTGAAGGGTCATTAGGGGTCAAACAGACCCCCACACTCCTTCCCAGTGATTCACAGTTGAAATGTCCACACCTCCCACTCACTCGCTTCTTTTCTCCTGATCTCTTGCCATCTTTTCCCCACTGGTGGCTGATTCTTTCCATCTCTGTCTCCAGTGCCATTTACTCTCAGACTATTTATCTGTAAACACATGCACACACAGTGAACGCGTCCAGAATAACACAAAGCCAAACATCACAGAATGACTTCAAGACGCTTATCAAAAACACATGTCCAGGGTGGAACTTCCTTAGATCTGCAAATTAATACAGAAAAGAATATTATGCTCTCGATTATGAGCGCTGAAAAACTAATGAACAACAACGCCAAAAAAAATGAAACGCTTCTAAATTCTGTTTCCTCAATCTTGCCTACAGCTGGGAAACAAAAATCAACCCGAGTCACCTCAATTTCTCCTCTCAAAGAGTGAGGAGATTTAGCAGAATTACTGGAAATTACATGTTGAATTAAAAGCCCATTTTATCTAAAAACAGAAGGGCCTGAGACAGAGACACAATAATATGGAGTGCTGGCAAAAGCTCTCTGTTGGCTTAACTATCCCTGACATCCTGCACAATTTCACATTACTTTATTGTCTCAGTCAAATGGCTTTTTTCCCCTCTCCTTAGCTTTTCTCTTAATTTCTCAACTTTTCTTTTAATGGATGTCATTTGTCAAAAGGAAGAGAGATAAACACACTTTCAGCTATGGGATTTTAAAGGGGGAAGACACTAGTTTTTTTTTCTCCCCCCCAAACTTTTTGGATTAGTGTTGTTCTTTTTTCACATAATGATTCTTAATTCTGGTCTTTATGTACAGAATCTCCCAGTGAAGCTCTCGGGCTGCCGTCCAGAACGACAGTCTGTTTGTAAATCGAACTGTCCGCCGTGCACTCATGCAGTAGTCTCACACAAACACACTCACTCCATCATACTGTGCATGCTGACCCACCTACACTGACAGTGAGCCATATTCACACACTTACACAATCATACTACACATGCTGACCCACCCACACAGCCACCCACTGCACACACACACACACACACACACATTATGCTGATGAACTGTGCTTGACTTGCGCTCCATTAGATGGCCCACACCTCATGTTACAGTTAATTATGAGTCCAGTGAATCACAGAGTGTTTACATTCACTCTAATGATGCAGCGATTGCATTAAAGATAATCGGATTAAGAGCTCGGTTCCTTTGAAATGCCCTTTTTTCCTGTTGATTGTTTAAGTTGGTTACCATGTGGTGTTTTGGTTCCACGTACTCGCTGCTTACCTCATGACGTAAAACAGATGCAAAGCGATGCGGTTAATAAAAAAAGCGGAATGGCTCGAGGTGCAGAAAAAATAAAAGTTGCTTTCTGCAGCAACAGAGAAACAGCTGTTGCAACACAGGAACATAACAGAGCTCGAGTTAAGTCACAAATTAATCAGAGCGACAAACATCAGCAAAGTCCCTCAATTTCCTCATTACATGTGCTGTGTAATTAGCCTGTAGGCTTGTACACGCCAACACTGGACGTGCCTCACAGTCCATGTAAATACAGCAGCACACTGAGGAAGAATTTACTCGAGTAATAATTTTGAGTAGTAATTTCATTTAAACTGCATCCTTCTACTCAACCACATTTGAGAGTTAAAGTGTAGTTAAGATTTGCATTTGCACTTAAGCATTATAGTTTTGTTACTTTTAATTCAGCGTATCGTAATACAGTTTGGTCTGCTAAATAAGTATGCAACCCTTTTAAAAATTCCAGGTTTTCTGCATTATTTTGTCATGAAGCGTCATCTGATCTGCAGCTAAAGTCTTCAAGATTAATTTGTAACCTGTTCCAGTCTCATGCAAATCAGCAATTCTTGATCATAGGTCTTCTGAGATCTCTTTTTTGCGGTGTATGATTCACATCAGCAGATTCAAACTTAAAAAGGGTGTTAATTATAGGCGAAAGTAGCTCTACACCTCACTCAAATCTCTTGTCATTGATTGGACTCCAGGTTTGCAAACTCCAAACCTCTTGATGGAGTCATTGCCCTAAAGGTTGACTTACTTTTTTCACCAGCACTACAAATGTTTCATGGGTGTGTTCAATAAATCTCACTTCAATTGTTTGTGTGGTATTAGATAAAGCACATTGTGTTTGTCTGTACTTGGGACTGCAGATCAGATTACATTTTATAACAAATTAATGCAGAAAAATCTGTAATTTCAAAGGTTCCACATGTTACAGAACAACTTTATTAAATTTAGGCAACAAAACTACTTGGTTAAGTTTAGAAAAAAAGATCATAGTTTGGGTTAAAATAGTTACGTCTGTATGTAGGCTGAAGTAGTTACATAGGTGAGTTAAAACGTGACTGCAGAAGTTAACTTGTTTGTAACACGAACACCAGCCTGCTGGGTGAAAGTCCTGTATCTTTTGGCCCTTCCATCCACACAATTAAATTAAAATTAAAGGTCATTCATTTTCGTAGGTATAGGTATGAATTGTGATTAAGAACAGCCTGCTAAATTATATTTGTTGCAATTAACAACTAGTTCACCTTATACTCACATGTATGCTTCTTTCCAACTTCTAGGTAATACTTGTGTAGCTTTCTTTGAGTAAAATTCATTTACTTGACTGTGCCCTGTAGTGTTGATGCTTTTACTAAAGAGTAGGAGTCAGGTTACAAACTATGTAAAAGCCTGAAGTCAACCTTTCTAAAGTTATTGAATATTTGATTGGGTACATGTAAAATATGGTGGTGATCGAAAACTACTTCCTGTTCTGTACAAAAAAGCATCACCATGTAAATCAAAATTCCTGTGACCTGCAGTACAACTCTGCCCCCCGCCGCAGGATTTCAGTATAAGCATAAATGTAGCGAGCTGAAGAGGCCTCTCTCCTCCTACATAGTCTGACTTAAACCGCCTGAGACAAGCTGGTTAATGACCTGAAATTCTGGAGGGTGCAGGATGGTGCATCCGTCTCTCACTCTCCTGCTTTCTCTCGCTCTCCTGCCCTGCTTCTGCCCTTGTTTGTAGCAGGCGTCTGTCTCTTCCAATTCCATATTTTCTTTACATTTTGGACGCGTCAGGCTTTGGGTCGCTGCCCGTGGCACTCCGAGTTGAATGTGTCAACCTGAGCTGTTCTGCGCATAATGTTAGACGGAGGGAAAAATTAGAAGTGCTTGAAGGAGAATGTAAGCAGCACTTCACAGGCTGTACTGTATTTATCATCAATGCAGTTTGCTCATACTTGACCCTTAATACCAGTCAGTTCTGACCACATTACTCTGAGAATAAGACAGTAAGTATGAGATAACATTTTGTCACTAAACTAAATGCACTTTGTAAGTAAATGTAGATACATCTAAGATATGATTTATGTGCTGACTGGTGAAAATCATGTCTGCTGCACCTCTGACTGTGGCTGGGCGTGGTCAGAGGTGTGCTTTGTAACCAGTCAACAGTGACGTTTGGAGAACGTGCACATCTCCATAAGTTAAACCATTTTTCACTTAATTGTTTTATAACAATGTCTTAAAAGCCTGAAAAGGAATCATTTACAGTATTTCCCCATTTAATAATGAAAAACTACCCTAACTATAACTTGTCGTACATTATTTAAGAACTTTAAGAGTTTCTGTTGTCAAGATAATTAATCACCTTCTTAACCATAATGCTGATCTGATGGTAGGAAAACATCTGGATGCAATATGCCAAGCAGTGCTAAAGAGTGCTACACATGGGTGAATTATGAGAAAATGGGCCTCTGGGCATAAACGTGCAAAAGGCCCCACCACTTCTCCTATACAGGGGCAAGACACATAGACTGTATAGTTGTTCAGCCTCTTTTTGTTGTTGTTTTGTGTCTCTTGGTGGTTGTTCTGCATTTTTCCATGGTTGTTGTGAGTCTCTTTGTTGTCTTTTTGGAACATGTCGAACTTCGTAAAGAGGACCACACCTGATGTAGATGTAGAGCAAATTCTAAATTCTAAGTTCTTAGTTTCAGGTGGTTGTATGCTAATGAAAACATAATTATCAGTATTATATTCCATTTCTTCCAATAAATCCCCCTAAATCCTACACAGTAGTCCTTTGATAAACTGATTTTATGCAGGTTTTCCTCTCATACAGTGTCTATATCTAAGAGGGTCCACTGCTTTTATGATCTAAGCCAATTATAAAAAAAAAAAAAGAAGCATGTTTATATAGCCAGTACAATTGGATGCATACATCTAAATGGTTAACAGCTGAAAACTTTATATTGCCTTCCATGCATACTTTATCTAATTACCATAATTAGAGACAGCGTCAATACTGGGTTTGCATCATCACTTTCTTGGTCCTGACAACAACAAACACTTCTTTGTGTTTCTTGCAGTCAGCAGCTTTGCAGCACTCCATGGGCAAGACTTTTAAATCTCTTTGTTGTCGAGTCATTCTTTTCAAAGAGCTGTTGGCTTCTCTCAGGCGAAAGCTTCAAAAGAACCAGAAAGTGAAGTTTCTTTTCTAATCAGATCTTGGTCAAAAATGTTATCAAAAACTTCTTGAGGGTCATATTACTGCAGCATGTTTGGAGGAGCACATCTTCAGAAAATCTTCCAGTGCTGCAGCAAGAGTTTAATTTTTCATGACATATGGAGTTGACAAGAGTTGGCTGTAGAGTTATGTGTCCACTTTATGGCTGTGGGGCATGTGGGGGTGTTCGAAACTACCTTTGAGTGTCAGACTTTTTATACTCTGAGTTCAGCTATGCATTCGCTGTGTGGGTGGATCAGGATCGCAACACCATCGAGCCAGACAGTGTTAAAGATGTGAATCACATGACAGAAAAAGTTAAGGAAAGTACAGAAATCTCGCTTATATCACTGGAAAGTAAGTGTATACTATGTTTAACCTCCCAGTTGCTATAGGGATGATTTTCAGCACGAAATTAAAGTTTTTTTTAAATCAAATTATTTTCTATTTTCCTGTTTTCTCATTGCTAGTAGCGAGTATGAGGACAGTGAGTGATGACAAACATGTCAATTTGTTAAGGAAACATTAATTGTTTTCAACATGTGTGTTGCTAATATTAAATGGTAAAATAGCTCCAGCAAGCCTGTAGTTTCTGTAGGTTGTCTGTGCAAGCATCTCTTTACAGCCCATATTTATGTTTATTGTTAGAGGGCGACCTCTAGTGGCCGTTGTAGTTAGGACATATACTTTATATGGTATAAAGAGCGACAAGTCCGCAAAGGGACATGGTTGGGTGGACTTTCACCAAGGAGGCCGCTGTTCATGTCCTGCATGAAACAAAAAATCAATGTTGAGTCATTTGAACTTTGGTAGAGGAGTATAGAACTAAATTGGTACATTGCCAAGCTGCATGCATGCAAAATAATGTGTGCAAGATAATGTGCAACATTACAAACATACTTATTTTAACTCAAATCAAGACATTTCCTAAACCTAACCAAGTTGTTCTGTTAAAAAAAATGTCACTTGCCACTGTCATAACCTGTGAGTTAATTCCACCTTGTCGTCCAAAAAGTCTAGAAGATAAAATATAAAAATACATAACTACACACAATCAGCTGTAGCATATTTCAAATTCTATTCTCCCTGAATGTTGGTCTTATTTTATCAGTTGATACAACAAAAACTTTTACAGCCTACTCATTGCTTACATAAGCATAAACTGCAACTCGAAACTGTCCTTGTTTTGATAATTCAGGTAGTCAGTTTCTCGGTGGAATCAGACACCTTCCTCCTCCTCCCACACACACACACACACACACACAGCTCCTACTTTGCCTCCGCAGTCACCCTGTGACTCAGTCATCTCAGTAAATCCAGTCTGTCCAATCGATTAGCCACCCCTCTGTAAGCGCCTCCCTAATGTTGGAGCTCTGAGAGGCCACTGTGCTTCCCACCTGTTCCGTGCAGATAGGCCGCCATGACGCGTGTTGCAGTGAATGCAGAGACGTCGACTGACAAAGCGACATGTGATAATGTGCGAAAGTTTTAATGAATTCATGCTAATGGCTTTCTTTTGCGCTCCCATTGGTTCGTTTCTTAGGTCTGATGGGAGAACAGTTCATGATATAAGACGGAGGCCAGCAACCGTCTGCAAAGCCCAGCAACTCTGAAACAAACTGATAAGACCGGAGAAGCCGCTGAGCTACCACAACAGCTTACTAAATGAGGCCTGTGTCTCCTCCTCAGCTTTACTCCCAATTGTGAAGAGCATCCCTTTTGTTTTTTTGGCCATATTCGCTGGCTGGATGCAGTTGTGATTACGCCTCTGTTGGAAAGTTGTCACACTTTAGAGGTGACTTTATCCTTGAAACGTGCTTCTTTTGAATGCAAATGACGGCACTAAATTGAAAAGGAACAGAGCATTTCACAATGCTGACAAGATAAAAAAAAAAAAAAAGATAATTTTAATATATTCTAACATAATCTCACTAATTAGTGATAATGGCATCTAAGTAAGCAAAGCATTTCAATAAATGTTAGTTAAAGTGCTATATAATTAAGTAATGGAGTTTTTTTGTGTGTGTAAAACCTGTTAGTTCAGGACTTTGCCAAACTGTCTACTAACATAACAGATGAGAAACATCTTTGTTAACAGAGAGAGAAACCCATTAGCCTTGTATCAAACGCTGACATCTTGGCCACTATAGATGGTCTGGGCATAAAGCTAATATGCATTACACGAGAGTCTGTCAGGGATCCATGAAGTGAATTAGTCCTAACAGGTTGGCTTGGCAGCTGTGGAGTCCTGGCAAGACGGCCAAGAGCTGTGTGTCTGATGCATCTGAAGGGGGAGAATAACGCTTGTTTTCAGTGAAAACAAATTAAAAGTGCGGGATCTGGATTCGGTACAGTGTATATTTGGAATGTCTAATCACTGCCTACGGATCTTTATTATTACTGGCCATCTTGTTTACTCGTTATGAAATATTCAGTTCGCTCTATAAGCCAGAATGATGGCAGCAAAGTCAAGAAGACATCCTTTCATCGACTGTAATTGTCTCTGTGAAAACAGTTTGAATGAGATCAGCTAAGTCATGAATTTGGCTGCAATAAAACAGAGTTTGGTTGATCCACATGGACATTAGACGACAGGGCAAAATGACAAACAGTAGCGTAGTTTAAACAGTGAAATGCACCCAAAGATACCACCAATAAATCATTTGTTCTGGTGATATGATCGGGGAGCTTTTTCCTAAATTTGTGCCCCTTCAGGTGGCAGGAGACCAACAGGTGCTCGTACTATAATGTAACACAGTTTTAAACACCTGGTTAAAGTTGTGAAATGGTGGCAGTTGTTTATGTTTAGACAACAAAAGTACTTGTTTCGGTTTAGGAAAAAATTGTGGTTTGGGTAAAAATTAGTGAAGTTGTTGCGTTACTTCACTTCTGGACGTAAATACTTGATATAATTACGCATGAGACGTTTTTTACGTACAGTTTAAATAAGTCACTGCTTTTCTTACGTCAAGTTCAAAAAATGCAATATTCACTTTTACTTCCAATTGGGTCACAAGCACGGGTCAGCTGGGTCCTGAGAACAATTCAGCACCCCTCTCACCTTCTTTGAACGGACTTCTCAATCTCTGTACTGCATCGCCTCACTTCCTGTCTTCTTCCTTTCATAATTACCACTAAAGATAACCTTACCTTAAGATAGCCTTACAAGAAATATGAGGTGCGAAAAACTGCTTTACAAACAGCCTAAGGTGTCATTTTTTGGAGGACATTGTCTGATGCACTGATAGTATCCAAATTCATCAAATTAGTCATGCACTGCTGTGTTAAAACTGTGGAATCCAGGAGATATTTTAGTCAAAAAGTCAAAAAACATCTGACAAATGACCCAAACGAGTCACATAATGTACTGAGATGACAATCAGTAACACTGAGCTTGTCTTTGGAGAAGCTAGCTTATGATTAGCAGCTTTTACTCTTTTGCGTTTCGGTACTAAAAACAGTGTTTCTTTTATACTGCATAAATATATGTAGTGGAGGGATAGCTGAATAATGCATAATTTATTTGTTTTGTTGGTAATCCAATCATAATTTACTAACAATTAATATGATATACATAATAATGCCTTCAGGGCCTTTGCAATTAATCTTTTGTAATTTATATTAAAAATGTATTTCTAGCTGAAGGACTTTTCTGTTTGATTCCATATTCTCACCCAAGGTTGAGGCACAAATAATCAAGTAGGGGTTAAATATTTCAGACATGCAGAGGATCATTTGTCCTTTTTTACCGACGGTGATCTTGATTTCCAGCTGTTGCCTTTGTTTTCTATCATATTTTTTCACTCTACCTACCGCACCTTGTTGACTTTTGTTTGAAAAAGAGCTGTCAGAATATTTACATATATAATAAATAAAACAACGGAAAAAAAAGAAGAAAAATCTTTCAGGAAGCCCGACAATGAGTGCAGCACTTTTTTTGAAACAGTAAATTCAGACTTTAAAAGCCTGCAGATTGGTGGTCTTTGGAGTGTAAATTAAATTTCTCTGCTGTATTTTAAAAAAGGTGCAGTACAGACCCAGCGCTCTGTTTTGAAATGCCAAGAGGATTAATGGCACTGATAAGTGGGGTTGGTGTATTAAGCTAAGTCCTTTGAGTGTTGCCATTTCTATTTCAGCTATAATTTGTGGAACATGGATTTAAAGTATTACAAAGACAAAAGGAGAAAAGGCAAAAGAGGGAGAAACAGAGGGAGATGTGGGACTGTGGCTCATAAGGAAAAACAGTGCAAAGGTTCAGATCTATGCCTCTTTGGGCTCGCTGTGCTCGGTTGCCGGTGAACTACAGTGAAACAGACGGAGAACAAACGTGAACACAGGCAGACATTCACAGACGCACACTGTGACTTTTTCTGCATGACTGGAGGTACATATCGCGAGCTGCAGCGGGGGCAGAGGGCAGATGGTGCCTTTGAGGTGGGAGGTTGAAATGTGGAAAGGTAGACGAGGTGTGTGTGTGTGTGTGTGTGTGTGTGTGGTGTTGGTATTCACATGCCTCTGCCTGAGGTTTTCAAACCACAGCCGTATCTAAAGGTGAAATCCAGTGCTGCTGATTTGACAATTCCGTGTGCATTTTCTCCGAGCTACATCATCTGGACAACCAGCTCTTGTCTCATGAACTAGGGTGTCTTCATTTAGTCTTAAAGTCTTTTCCACAAACTACAGATTCTACAGTGTCAACACAAGGTGCTAACTGAGGTTCCATTCATACTTGTCTTGATAGAGGAAATGATTGAAGGTGTCTGAAATGATCAGTTATCAAAGGTTTTTAAACCTGAATGTGACTCTGAGAGACTCATTCAGAAAACAGGATGTGTGGGAGGATGTCTCCATCTAGTGTCCATCACTCTCCCCTTTTTCTTTTTAAGCACTGAGCATTCATAGTGCTCATTCAGCTCTATGAACATTATATCACATATATTATTTAAGTAATAGTTGAATGTTTAAGCTCGATTTAACTACTTTATATACCATTAATAGTTTAATATCAAGCATTTTATTGCATTTTTTTTGGCTAATGATGCCTTTTATGTCAAATATTTGCAAAGCATATAGTAAATGTGGATTTTGAATGAATGCAGTAATAAAATGCAATGTGTTTATCATCTGCAATTATAAAGGGACATTATAAAAAAAGGTTCCTACAATAATCCACCTTATCTGCAGTTGTGAATGTAATTAAATTCCTGATTTAAGTCTAGTCCACTGATGGGATCCTACTAACAACAAGGTGTAACGTTAGAGGAGGATGAGAACCAACGAGGGAACAATTTTGCATTAATAGCCCACTGACCTTCTAAAAAAGCACATATTATTCACTAATAATTTATAAAGCCCATATTTTCAATTACAAAAACAGTAAAAAGTCGGAAACTGTTTTAGTCAAATATGGTTCTTTGTAAATGCAATTCTTTATTCTCTTTCATGCTCAACCATTGACCAGCATTTCCTTATTAATTGACGAAGAATGTGCTGGCATCTGTGAACCATTTGCTCTCTACTTTTTTCTTGCCCAGCTCCCACAGCTCAGCAAGAAGCCGACTCCCATTTTTGGCCGTAGTCAGGAGGTATTTCTTGCTTTCTGGGTATTTTTGGGCATTGCAGCGGCCATAAACCAGAGACTGGCAGAGGCGACCGAGCACCAGCAAGAAGAGGGAATCCCTCTCAACTTCACTGAGCGTCATGATGCTCTCCCAGCCTGCTAACACGGCTCCACCTACATCCAGAGGCCGGGGGTTCTCCAGCATCATGTACATGATCGTTATGGCCACTTCAAATACATAGCAACCGCTCATGAGCATAGAAAAGTCCAGCACGCCTGACACATTGTGATGCCCGTTTCCTGCTGGTGTGACAATGATGTTCTGGTCATTTGGGTCCCCGTGTACTATTCCTGTGAAAGACACCACGGAAACCTTTAGTGCCTTTGTTCTGTACATTTATTTAAGCCAGTTGCATCTGGTATTTGATGAAAGTCCAGCCAAAGATTTGTGAAATGTGTTACCATGGAGAGGAGGCATTTAGCTCTGGTCATCTCTGTTGAAACCATCCTGGATCTTTCAATTTATGTTCTAACTTATAGAACTTAATATTGGATGATTTTGCCAAACCCAAGCTTTTATAAATGAGTATTTAAAAATCTGCAAAGATTTTGTTAATTCACGGTTGTAAAATTGTCCACATTTAGGCAAATAAAACCTGATTAAACCTGCAATAATCATGTTTGGGGCCGGGGAAACAAGCTGTAAAACACAACACATTTATTATTACTGTAGAGGGTTTTAAGCACATCCACCAGATGCAGAGAAAAACTAGCATTTATTTAGATTTGTGTTTCTGGTCACGTAATTCTGTCTGTGTGCCCTTTGGAGGTGGGCGGACAGTGGAAAGTGAGAGTTAAAAACATACATAAAGCAGCTGCTTACTGTTTGAGGCTATAAGAGCTGAAACAGTTTAGTTGTGGTCAGTGGTGGAAGAAGAATTCAGATCCCTTACAGAAGTAAAAGTACTAATAAAAACTGTGAAATTCCTCCACTACAAGTGAAAAAAACTCTGCAATAAAAACTTACTTAAGTAAAAGCACAAAAGTATCAAAAGTAAAAATGCCTCCACTCAAAATTGTGAAAATTTTGGCCTATTCCAAATATATTATCGGATTTCCATTATTAATGCATTTATGTAAGCAGCGTTTTTAATGTTGTCATGGTATTTTACCTACCGGTACTTAATATATTGGCATGGGGTTTAACTAAAAAAAAAATAAAAAGTTTAAACTGATCATTTTAAGTTAAATCTAAACCTGAAGTTAAAACATTGATTAAATGGTTATGAAACTCTACTGCTCAACATTGTCTTTACAAACTGCGAGTCTGGGAATTGTCCAGTACTGACACAATTCCAAGCGATATTGGACTGAATTAGCATAGTACCCTGTTCACAAACACCACACACAGAAATAAAATGAACTCATAACGAACATAGACTTGACATAGAGATTGTAGACTTGTTTCTGTATTACCTGTCTGGAAAGAGCGGAGTTTGGGCTGCACCTGTGATTTATACTGCTCAATGACTGCTTTGATCACGTCCTGCAGGGGATCTCCGTCCATCACTGAGAGGTGGTTTTCGACCAGAGGAACTTTGGATAAACTCCAAATCCCGTCATTTCTTTGTAAGACGTCCAGGTTTGGCCAAACCATCTGAAAAACAAACAAATGTTTGCAGTCTATAAGTCTTTGATACCTGAAAGTTGATGATATTTACCCTTCATACAACTCTTTATCGACTCCATACTGGTTTTAGCAGATAAAACTTACATTAAAAATATGCAGCTGCATGAAGAGGTGAGGACAGACTTTAGGAGAACTAACTTACTTGTTGCAATGTCTTAGCCATAAAGGCGGCCAACTTGCCAACATGATAAAGATCTTGCGTTGTGACTGGAGATTCTGCGATGGTTTTTCCGGGGAGGTAGGTCAACAACCTCACACAATAAGTCTGAGCTCCATGTCCACAATCTGATAAGGGAAAAACAGGAACGTTTTCGTATCAGTATAACTTTGTACGGTTAAGAATTTTAAAGGCCTTGCCTGGGGTTTGATGTTGGCTTCATTAAATCTTGATGAAGCAAAAGAACATACAGCATCAGAGACAATCTCAAGCAGCATTAAATTCAGCAGGCAATTTTCCAAATTCAGTATTTATTATTATTGAGTTAGTCTTGAGATTTAGTCTGATGAGCCGTGGTTTTAAACTGAGACAGTGTCTGCAGGACACCTTAAGAAATAAGGATGACATGATATAGATTAAAGCCTTTGTACTCAGTTCTTGTTCTCTCAAATGCAAACACTCGTCTCTGTAACTGAGGGTTTGAAGCTGCTGGTGTCGGTTAGGATACAAACTGAACTGGAAAAGCAGTCGGAGAGCGCAGACCTCCGCCAAGGCAATAGGGTCAGTTACACAACACCAAACTGCACACTTGAAGGATTAAATTGAAAGAGTGTTTTTTGGGAGTACACTGGCATTGAAACATTTCATCCACTAGATGGCGGCAGTTAGTGAAGGCAATATGGTCACTGACGCAATAATATAAATTTGCAATATAAATTCCAGATGGTGTTCTGGATCACTGATCACCACCAAAATCTAATCATCTGTTCAATATCCCAATACACACGTCGTCCAAAAAATCTATCCAAATCTGTGCAGTACTTTTTTAGTTATTTTGTACACAGATGCACAGACAGACAGACAGACAGACAAACATAACCTCCTTGGCGGAGGTAACAATGTGCTAATTGTTCTTTTTTCTTTTCTTTTTTTTAAATGTGTGTGTGTGTGTGTATTTCTTTAGAAACCAAGCAGAGAGTATATCAAGAATGTACACCACCACATGAGTTATCCATATCTGTCTATACATGTACAGTAAAAGCCTTTCTAATATTCACCTCCAGTACTTGTACATACTGTGCAATCTTGGTCTTCACACGTCCTGACATGCTTGATAGTAAACGTACATTTTATAACTGAAACGGCAGCGTGCTGATTTGATGCATCCTTAAATGACAACATAGCCATGCAGAGAGAGAGAGAGAGGTGACTTTATGCCTTTTCTTTGCAAGAAAACTCCATTATAATTAACACAAGTGTTTTTCATTCTTTTGCTGTTTTGATTTTGTATTTTAATTCTGATAAAAGTGTCACTGGAGACTTCAAATTGAGAGGCTTTAATCCAAAGTCTAAACAAAAGATAAGATATTCCTCTATTAGTCCCACAATGGGGAAGAATCCAGTGTTACAGCAGCAAAAAAAAAATCAATTGCAAAAATAGAAAGAAGCATCAAAAAAAGAAAACAAAACTCTTTCATAGGAAATAACATGACTCACATTCAAACTAATAACCTTAACTTCACCATCTCTCAACTAGTGTTTCTGTGTTCAAATAATTTCCTAACAGTATAATCAGGAGCATTATAAACAGTTGACTTGAACATTTGTGGTGAGCAACCTTGACAATTCTGCATGTTTCTCTCTATCCAGTGCAAAAGTGATGCTGCTTCAGTGTTTCTGTAGCAAGGAATGCAGAAGCACATGCACATGCCCTGTGCAGCATGATGAAGCAGCAAAACTCTTTCAATCCAAGCAAGGGCAAAAGACTGAAAAATGAATATAATACATATTTTCATGATTGCACAGAGATTTTGACTCTGGAAATACACTTATTTAAAAGTTGGTGTCTGATAAATTCAATGCAGGTGCACTGGCTGCTTCTGAGACATTGATGTTGTTTGGGTCTGTTTTCTCACAGGGGAATTCACCCTCGGTTATTACTTTAACCTCCCACCTCTTTCAACACTCTCTTCGTCTTTGTTATGACGATAGCTGAGAGGAGTTTTATTAAACAACACTGCAGAGATACATTCTGTTACCTATTTTCTCCATACTCATGAGTTGCCCTGTGCAGGTGGGCACGGCTGTCTGGGCTGGAACTCCATGCTGGCGTAGGAAGGTCATGGCAAAGGTCTGCACCTCCAGCAGGGTCGTGTTCTTACTGTCTTCAGAGTTCATGATCTTCAGGACGTACTTGGTGCCCTCATTGCCCACCAAGAAGAAGTTCTGGTCGTAATAACTTGGCAGGGTGGAGATCTCAGCTACAGGCACTCCATAAAGCTGCAGCGTCAGGTCGGTTGCTTGCTGCAGGGTGAACGTCGGCCTTGGATCAGCAGCTGCTGCATTATCTGCACAGAGGAGGAAAAACACAACTTTGTATAAACTTTGAACACTCTGCCAGAAACACATTCTGTTCAAGTAAAATGATTATGGGAAGACAAAACAGGTTAAGAGTTTTGTGGTTTTTACTTACACTTTACATACATTTTCATCATGTTTTTCAAAACATGAACATGAACATGATGATTTGAGCTCAAAATATTGCCTGTAATTCACGGCAGCAACAACATGGAACATTAAAAAACAAATAATTGGGCAGGAGAGTGGGAGCTTTCGAACACTGGAGGTACTACATGTTGCAACAGAACACTTACTTTTATTGAATTTAGGAGAAATCTATAAAATATACACATTTCTTTTGTATGTTTTCTTTCCAATATTCTGAAAGAAGACATGTTATGGGAGAAAATAGCCGAAAACCTCAAAATCGAACAGAGCATGAAAAAAAAACATGTTTTTTACTGTAGTGTCTCAACTTAAGAGGCGAGAAAAATATTTTTTTTTGGCATAAACTATGCCCCTTTCCAGTCCGAATACAGATATACGGATACATATATAGAGTATATTTGGTTATAATTATATCTCAACTTTAATTGAATACATTTTTCAATAATTAAACAAATCATTGTGTGTACTTACCCATCGTCTTCAAGGTGTCAGTGAACCGAAGGTGAGGGGCAGAAGACACTAAAGCCTCTGAGTCTGTGAATTTCAGAAACTTATAAACAAGTTTGGCCTGGCTTTAAGGAGGAACAAGTCAAACCTGATCTCCAACCCTCAAAGCTCCTGACTGCTTTTAGTTTCAAGTGTTTCTGATCTTTTTTGTACAAATCCCTTAATCTTTTGAGTTCCTTGGTTGGAGCAGTGATGATGAAAAACTCAATTTTGGTAAAAAACTAAAGTATTATATTATTATACCAACATGTTCACATCTGAAATCATCCCCTATACATTCTTTCACAATTCCCTATGTAATCAAATACTCAGTAGTTCAACTGCATCTAAACGTCAGCATTTAATTTTTAGTGCACCCTGAAGTACAAAGCATACACTTAAATGCTCAGAAATCAGAATCTAGACAATAAGATCTTTCAGTAAACCATCTCTGGCTTTTCAAACACATTATAACATGAATTAAATGTTTCACCAAGAAGCTTGTTAACATACAGAGAAGCACCTACGAACACTGGACTGTGGGAATAAACTGTATAAAAATACTTTGTGAAAGTTAAAAGTCCTGCATTCAAAAACTTAGTCAGGTAAAAATACAAAAGTATTACCAAAAAAAAAAATACCTCAAAGTAAAAGTACCCATGATGCAGAATCATGCCCATTTCAGAATAATATATTACATAAGTGATGCATGAATGTTTTTATCACTTCAATGTTACATCTGTCGCTAATTTTAATTACTTTATGTAAGGGTGGCTTCATTCAAGTGTACTTTCTGATTTTAGACTTTGTATTAATAATGTAAATCTGCAACAATTAACTTTATAATTCATATATTTTCCTCTGAGATGTAGTGAAATAAAGTTATAAAGTACCATAAAACGATGAAGTTAAGAACAACTACGTCATAGTTGACGTACAGGACTGGAGTAAATGTACTTAGTTACATTCCATCACTCATTAAACATAATTATGTTTCTTAAATGTAATAACTGGTCAGTTATGTTTGCTAGAAATATTTTTTTCAGAATTTATTTGGAAAAAAACTCTGTCTGAGTTGCTCTCTCTTCATATTTCTCCCTTGTCACTGAACTGAGCAGCACTCTGAAACCACACCTCCTCCACCTGCTCCTTCCCGAGCTCCCAGAGCTGTTGGAGGAGTTGGTCGAGCCTCTTGGTTGACATCATCAGATACTCTGCGTTTTCTGGATACAAGTTCACCGTTTGACGAGGTAAAACCGACGACTGGCAGAAGCGGGACAGCACCAGCACATAGAGACAATCTTTCTCTGCCTCGTTGAGGGGAAGGACGCTTTCCCAGCCTGCGAGGACAGGTCCACCCACCTCTATGGGGTTAGGATGCTCCGTCATCATGTATGTGATGGTGATGGCGAGCTCATGGATGAAGAAGCCCATGTTCATGTCCCCAAAGTCAAGGATGCCGGAAATCTTGTAGACGTCGCTCTCATCGGGTTGAACGAGCACATTGAGGTCGTTGAAGTCGCTGTGATTAAGGCCTAAAAAAGGAAGAAATTAAATGTTGTTTATAGGAACCTAAAGTCATTATCACTCATGTATTCAGTTACACATATCAGTCTCTGATGTCAATATACATAAGGGAGGGAAGAAGAGGGGTGTTTGTACTATCCAACATTTATCTTGATTTAAATCATTCTCACATTTTCTGAAATTGGAGCGCTGAGGGACCACAGAGGTCTCGTACTGATGAAGGACAGACTTCACAACCTTCTGCACAGGATCTCCATCTAAGACATGGATGTACTTCTCCAGGAGGGGAAGATATGACAGATTCCATACGAACTTCTCTCTCTGCATCTCGCCGAGATGACGGTGCTCCATCTGGGAAAACAACAATTGTGAAGTGAAGTGGAAGGCAGAAGGAAAAGTACAGGACAGAAATAAAAGAAGATAAACATCAGTTTGCTTAGCAAAGGTTGGAAGTTCCAGTAGTGTATATTCATGTTTAATGACCAGAGAAAGACTATCATTATATACACTATCTGTAATGGATTCTAAAATAATGCAAACAGGTGACAGTGAAATAGATGTGTACCTCCTGTAAGAGTGCATCCATTCTGGCTGCCATCTTGCCAGTTTCATACAGTAACTGTGGTGTTAAGGGAACCTTGGAAATAGTGGTTCCAGGCAAATAGGTCAGCAGCCGCACCAGGTACTTCTTACAGCCATAGCCACAATCTGACAGAGGTAAAGACAGGATCAGTGTAACCGCCAGGCCCCTCGCTCTGAGCTCTTACAAAGGAATTATCAGTACGTTGTGCACTTGTGAGAACACAAATCCTCGACAGTCTGCTATATTGCATGAGCTTGATGCTACAGATGTGACATTTACTGCTTCTACTTTTGGTTTTTAAACAATACTCCTTATCACGAGCCTCCAGTGTTTGCATTCCTGCACACTTCCTCAGGCATTTGTCTTTCAGAGTGTGACAGTTTTCCTCAGGTCTGTCCTGTGTGGCTGCTCTCGTACCTGTTTCCTCCAGGCTCATGAGCTGCCCTGAGGTGTTGGGCAGGGCTGTTTGGGCTGGAAGTCCGTTCTGGTGCAGGTAGGACATGGCGAACGTCTGCACCTCAATCACAGATGGATTCTTACTGTCCACGGAGCTCAGTATCTTCAGGACGTACTCGCCACCCTCCACGTAGAAGTTCTGGTCACCGTAGCTCGGCAGGGGGCGAATTTCAGATGGTGTCAGCTTGAAGAGCCTCTTCACCATCTCAACCGCCTGAGACTGGCTGAAGTTGGGCTTTGCATTCTTCACTGACATTACTGCTGAATGAATAAGTGTCAATTACACAATTACACAAGATAAAAGTTTGCCATAAACTGCACAGATTACACAACCAATATCAAGCGGTAGTGTACGTCTCTAAAATACTGATATCAGTTCATCTGCAGCAGCCATAACTTGGTAAATGATGCTCTTACTCAACACATGGCATGATATAAGGGTGTATTAGGTAACTAACATTACAGCTACAACGGCTGATCAATAACAGACATAAATCATATGTCAGCAAATCTACCTCGAGCTGTGCAGAACCCCAGGTGAATGACATGCCACAACATGACCGCCTTTTTTTTTGAGCATCACATCTCCCTGGACTGTGTTGAAGCGTATTTGTTTTTTAGAACAGTAGAGAGTAAAATGCTTTAAACTATCAAATATAACAGCAATGAAAGCGAGCATGTACATGGACCTTTATCTTTTCAGAAATCACAGACTGCAAGCAGATAGCTGCAACCACCTCACAGAAAAAGGATGCCTAACTTACTTTTACACAGAGTTTTATATGAGAATTTGCAACTATCTGATTGGTATTCTTGGTTCCTTTATGAGACAATAAGAGGTTAGTTTTGTTACCTTTCTTACTGACAGTTTCGGTGTAACGCTTCCGCCTTCGTCAGAGCTGTCAGCAGATTGCAGGAGGTGATGTGCCTTATTAGCTGCTGTTACGGAGGCGTGACCTCCCTGTCAGGTTTGACAGATCAGTCACGCCTCCTGCTGTGGGTTCACTTCTGTAGGACGGTGTTCCAGGTGTGCGATCAGTGGCGGATTTAGCATTTTGGGGGCCCAAGGCGAACATAGCTAGGGGGCCCTCCACATCCGTTCTTACAGCAGTTTCAGATATAACACCAGTGTATGTCAAAATGCCAAATATTTTCTATATTTCTTCTAAAAAATCTCACCAAACATGCAAATAACTACAATTACTGTGCAATGTATTACAAAAAATGTCATCATGTATGCTCAACTACAGTAGTAGTTTCCATATCACTGAGACACAGGAGGCTGCCGTGCTCATTAGCAAAAGTGCTCTCCGCCCAGCACTTTGTCCAGGTGGACAGCAGGAGAAACATGGCGCAAAAACAAAACTGCTCTGTAGCCGATACAACTTATTTGTTGGAGGTATTAAAGGAGTTGAAGATGGTTGATAGGCTCAAAACAACAAGTAACAACAAGATGAACTAAATCATTTACCAAATTAAGAACCATTAAGTAGCCTGGGTGCAGCCGAACTTTAGCCCCGCCTACAACATTTTTCTGCGGGCAGTTCGGTCTGGCACTGCTCCTTTGAGGAGCTTCTATGCGATGTATAAAACAAACATGACCGCCATGACCAATGAAATTGTCAGGGCGGGCTTTACACAATGATGGACAGATGAGGAGAAGGGTCTAGCTGCAGGCCGCAGCCGCTACAAACCACGCCCCCATTGCTCCATAGGAAACACTCATGTTATAACCCTAACCCTTGTGTTGTAACCCTAACCCTGAACCTAAACCTAAACCTAAACCTAAACCTAAACCTTAACCTAACCTGTGCATTGTTTCAACGAAGAAGAAGAAGAAAGAAACAAAACAATTCCATTTCTGGACATAAAAGTACACCACACGGAAGGAGGAGACATTAAAATCACAACCTACAGAAAACCCACACACACCGATCAATACCTTTCCTGGACATCAGAACATCACATCCCACACAAAATGTCAGTTATCAGAACATTATACGCTCGCACAAATAATATCACGGAGGACGAAGACAAACAGGAGGAGGACCGTCACATCCACAAAGCACTAATAAACTGCCAATACCCACCATGGGCCATCCGAAAAGGAAAACAACAGACACTTACAAAGGAAAACAACAAAACAAAAAGAAAAAAACACGGAAAAAAACAATCGGGGATTTGTCACACTGCCATATATCGAACTTTTTCCAAGGGGAGGGAGGCGAAGGGGCGCCGAACAGTGACGTGCCTACGTTATTTACCCTATTATTTAGACATGCACAAACGCTGTTAAATACAGAAAAATGCCGAATCAAAATAATTTCCCCCCCATCGCTTTGGCGCCCCTCTAGCGTGGCGCCCCTATGCGCCGCATATAGTGCATACCCACTTTTTGCGCCACTGCCACCTGCCATCTGGTGACAGCTCTGACGAAGGCGGAAGCGTTACGCCGAAACTGTCAGTAAGAAAGGTAACAAAACTAACGTCTTATTGTCTCATAAACGAACCAAGAATACTACGAAAAGTAGACATAATGAACGTTCACAAGATATCTGATTGGTGTAAACTGTTGGGGCAGTACTGTGGATTTAGCCTCAGTCCGCCCATCATTAGCACCCAGGCTAAGTCCTTAGCCTCTTGGTGCTACAGCTTTCCTGCCACCGCCCGGTGGAAGGAAGACAGCTAACACCACACTTGTCGTTATTTGGCTTTCTGTCTCATGTCTGAGGTCATCTTCACGGGATGTAGCTCTCAGTGTGCTTCTTGTGCTACATCTGCCTTCAGATATGTGAATATGTGTAGGGGTATTTATCTGTGTGTGTCTCTTGAAATTAAGTGTGCACATTGTTGCAAACTCCCTCAGTGTGTGTCTTGGAACTCTGTTATCTGTGTGCTGGTACCTGTTGGTATGTGTGACATATTTAATCTGTGTTTCAGGCTTGGCGTGGTATATACTTTAAGCAGCATTAATCTATACACATTATAATCTATCACAGCTGGTTATACTGCAAGTATTGTTTTTGAAAAAACAACAACATGCTTTTATGGAATTTATTTGAATATTTTTTTTTACATAAAATATGCAATAACATTGCTATTGAAGGTTGTAGTGGTACTAAGATCCCCTCATACATAAACAAGCTCCTCTTGGTTATACTAACAATTAAAAATAATAAATACTTTACACATGTAATATATAATAACTAAGCTGTAAAAGGTTGTAGTAGTACTAAAATCACATAAAAACAGAGTTTTAATTGTTCTAGTATGAACAAGAGGAGCTCATTTATGTATCAGGGGATTTTAGTATCACTACAACCTTTTATAGCATAGTTATTACATATTTTATGACAAGAATATTCACATGAATTACATAAAACCAGATTTTTCCAAAATAACAGTTGTATAATAACCAAGAGGAGCTCAATTATATAGGAGGGGATTTTAGTACTATTACAACCTTTTACAGCATAGTTATTACATGTTTTATATCTTAAATATTCACATAAATTCCATAAAATAATGTTTTCCAAAAACAATACTACACCTTTCCATGGTAGGACGGCTCACATTGATGAAAACGAGGTTGTAGCTTGCAACTTCACTGTACATGTCCCAAAGTACAGGAGGTGCAGGTGAGACACACAACCACTGGAGGGCAGCATAGATCAGATTCGTTGTCTCCACACAGCTGACAGACAGATTATACCTGGAAGCCAAACCTTTTATCTCTGCAAGTGTGAGGACAGGAGTAGTTTAGAAAAAATGCATTTCATGAGGATGTCTTTCAGTGAGCTGAGATGTTAAATCTAAATTGTGTATTTCTCTGTCTGTTTCACAGGTGGTTGGAGTGAGAGATGAGACACTGGGTGAGCAGGTGTGTTTGCAGCAGGCTGAGGGAGGGCTGGACCTCCTGTGCAGAGGAAAGATGCTAAGGCTGGTGATGTGATCACTAAAAACGCTCAACCTATTCTATATCAGAGACAGCTGTACAGTTTTCCTTTCTAGATTCTTAACTTCAGGAACCCACTGTACTAAACAAAACTAAAATAACCAGAATAACGTGCAGCATTCTGCCATATTCATCCACATGTTAACCAGATGTTTGCTTTGTTTCAGTTGGAGGATATTCATCCATGGTGGCATATGTCTCAAACAACAACCACAGCACCACTGTATTGGGATACTGGGGAGAAATGTACAGCAAGAAATAAGAGAGTTCTGATAGAGATGGCTTCCCAGCACAAGAAGGTGACACAGCAGGAGCTGGAGAAGACGTCAATGCAGCATAGACTGGAATAACGGAGTGAAAGTCCCTCAAAATTTCACTCCAAACAACGAGCATATTAAGGAAATCACCCAATCTGACCCACTCGAAAGCCTCACAGATGACCTGACATTTTCCAGCATGTTCTGCTAGACACGTCCTCAATACAGGAGAAGCAGTAGGACCATGACTACTATGTGTTAAATAACTGTTCCATCAATTTATGGTTTCAATTATGTACTTTTTCAACATCCAGTTTTGCTAAACATTTTAATGAAAGTTGTACCACTTGGGCTTTTTGCCAGAAAGTAAATTGCAGCAATTATAGTGCATGACTGATACAAACAAATGCTCATTTATAAAAAAGGAATTAGACAGACAGATTTAACAACAGACAGCACTGAAACTGACTGCAGATCAGACAAGATTTCAACAGCACATTAACAGAAGGAATAAATGCCTTGGATTATAATAAAATGTGTGAAAAAAAATCGAATCACAGCCCGCTGATACATGTACCTTGTGGTGACAATGTTGTTGTTGTCAAGTATATTATTTTTAAGCAGGTTATTTAGTTTCTAAATGGTTTGAAACAAACAAAGAGAACTGATAGCTTTCTAAGCACCAGTTAACTTTCTTCACTTCCACTTAAGCTATCTTTTTATAGCCAGCACTTGTTTCATAATAGACATGAGTTAAGTATTAACCACACTGATAATTTCTCCGTTTTACAGTTGTAGTAAGTCCCAAAGACACATTTTATGATGCAGGTCAAAGTTCATACAAATGAATTACGAAGTGTTCAAGGTGTCCCTTTAAAGGTTGTGTCAGCGATGTTGGTTGCCCTCACCTCCGTTGTGAGATCCCAAACAAACAGAGCCAGCTCACCTTTTTCCGTCCGTGTTTCACAATGATCACGAACGCGCTTCTTAAAGCGACACGCACGACGAAAACCATTGACGAGAACGCTGCCACTGCCTCAGCTCTCTTTCAGCCACCACTTCACGTGCACGAGCGCAAAAAAACCCACAACACCCACCAATTGTCGGTGATTGGTTGGAATACTGTTAATTTTGATTTTGAGTGGTCGATATTCCCATTTGTTTTTGTGCACGATCTCGGAGCCTGGGGGGCCCACAGAGATGCGTTTTTTTTGCAGCCCGGCTTGTGAGCTGGACAGCTGGTGGATCGTGAGGAAGGATCAGGTGAATGTGACCATTTATGTTTCGGCCCAACATCGCTGACACAACATTTAACAGATAAACGCCTCATGACCGCAAACATACTACTGTAAACATATAGTGACAATTTCATCCAATATAACAAAACCTTATTTATAGAAAAGTGTTGCTTTAATAAACTCACCACTTTGAGTGAGAGCCAGGTGAAATATATCAGCAACCAGATTTGGCAAAGTCCACCTAGCTGCCTTTTTTGGAAAAAGCCTGAGACAGTAGATCTGGTTTTAGGCACTTATTAAACATGTCTCTGACATAATGACAGCTGAGTAATGTTTGTCAGAAATAACTGCACATGGTGAGATGCCACTATACAGTACTTTTTCATAAATGCTTTCCTACTCTTTGTAAATTATTATGACTCTTATTGCTTTTACAGTGCAAATCATGTCCACTATAGAGCACCAATATTTTCTTCTTAGACAGTTTTAGCTACATTAACAATCTTGGATTCATTTTGCTGTATATTTACACATTTTATCCATAAAGATATAACCCCCAAACTGCATTAATCATGCAATTACAGGTCGTAGAAAGTGGTGCATTTTAGAAAGAAGATATAGAGAAAGTTAAATTATTAAAAAAAATATATTTTCATTACTATTCAGAAATTGCAATATTGCTATAACAAAATTATGATTTAAAAAAATGACTAGCTCTAATTACATATTTTCACTTCTTGTCATTGAATTGAGCAGCACTCTGAAACCACACCTTCTCCACCTGCTCCTTCCCGAGCTCCCAGAGCTGTTGGAGGATGTGAACGCCCCTCTTGGTTGTAATCATCAGATACTCTGCGTTTTCCGGGTGCAAGGTCACAGAGTAACGAGCTATAACCAACGACTGGCAGAAGCGGGACAGCACCAGCACATAGAGACAATCTTTCTCTGCCTCGTTGAGGGTAAGGACACTTTCCCAGCCTGCGAGGACAGGTCCACCCACCTCTATGGGGTTAGGATGCTCCGTCATCATGTACATGATGGTGATGGCGAGCTCATGGATGAAGAAGCCCATGTTCATGTCCCCAAAGTCAAGGATGCCGGAAATCTTGTAGCCGTCGCTCTCATCGGGTTGTACGAGCACATTGAGGTCGTTGAAGTCGCCGTGATTAAGGCCTAAAAAAGGAAGAAATTAAGTGTTTATAGGAACCTAAATTCATTATCACTCATGTATTCAGTTACACATATCAGTCTCTGCTGACAAATACATAAGGGAGGGAAGAAGAGGGATGTTTGTACTTGCCACCTTTTATTTAAATTTAAATCATTCTCACATTTTCTGAAATTGGAGCGCTGAGGGACCACAGAGGTCTCGTACTGATGAAGGACAGACTTCACAACCTTCTGCAGAGGATCTCCATCTAAGACATGGATGTACTTCTCCAGGAGGGGAAGATTTGACAGACTCCATAAGAAATTCTCTCTCTGTAGCACATCAAGATGACGGTGCTCCATCTGGGAAAACAACAACATTTAAACAGTGAAGTGGAAGGCAGATTCATGTTTAACGAGCAAAGACCGCCTCTTAGCTGCCAACATGCAGCACGGTGGCATCTTAACGTACGCAAAAAACTAAGCCACTTTTAGAGGTTTCTCCACCTTTGGATATTCAGCCATGTTTTTAAATCTAAACAACACATTCTAACATCAAACACTTACAGGCCTAAATTCCTATCTGTATTTTCTGAATTATTGGCAACTGATGTAGTGAAATAAGAGATGTTTCCTTATAACTTGCATATAAATCGCCGTTCAAATTCCAAAACCAGTGGAATTTATGGACCTTTGGACGGTAATTATGGTAATCCAGGCACTCCTGTTGTTTCTCTCTGTAGTCCAATTCAGTGTTCAGAATCAGCAACATATACGTATCGCCATATTGACACCACTGCTAGGTCTTAAATAAACAAAAAACACAGTAAATGATCGAAAATTTTCTTAAAGGGTGTTACCATTATACCTCTTTTAGGATCGTGTCCATTCTGGCTGCCGTCTTGCCAGTTTCATACAGTAACTGTGGTGTTAGAGGAACCTTGGAAATAGTGGTTCCCGGCAAATAGGTCAGCAGCCGCACCAGGTACTTCTGACAGCCATAGCCACAATCTGCCAAAGGTAAAGTCACATCAGTGTAACCGCCACCCCCCTCGCTCTGAGCGCTCAGGTAGGCACTTCACATTCTTAAGAGTGTTTGAGTGGGGCCACGAACCTGCCACAAGCTGCCATATTGCATGAGACTGAAGGCACAAATGTACATTTTTGCCTGGAGGCAAGTGTGTGTGTGTGTGCGTGCGTGCGTGCGCGTGTGTATGTTAATCAACTAGTTAAACACATCTTTCCCCTGAAACAGCATCTACCCCGGGGCCAGAGTCAATGTCGGCTGATCACGTATACACACAGCTATGTATAATACGGAGAATCCTGTAGCTGAGTTACTATCAAATGTAAATTACATTGCAGCACAGATCTTCTATAAACAGCTGAACTGGGTGGTGGGTGGGACAGAAACAGGTAAAATATGAATCAGTCTGAACTTGAATTACAAACATTATACATATTATTGTTTACGTTTCCATGACTTCATTCTCATGCAACAGTAATTAGTTAACTGTATGCAGTCAAAGACATGCAGCTGCAGTATGTGTGTTGCTACTGATAAAATATGTTGACTATGATTCCAGGAGAAAGATTTAATCCCTATACATGTTTGCTGGAGAGTATAAATTTTGAAGCTCATCACCATAATGGCAAAAACTAAAAATAAGGCCCAGACTGAGAACAATTCAAATGTTCTCGTTAAGTCTAATTCAAAACACTCACGTAAAGCCTATTGGAAAGACAGCATAACAACATGCAGAAGGTTCGAGAAGAGTCTTAATATTTACCAGCACGATACAGCTAATGTATACTTAGCTGCTTTTACTATTTTAGGTATCTCAATAAATCTGCTCCACCCAAGCCTCCAGTATTTGCACAGATGCATACATCACGATAAATACAATACTGAATAATATTGACAATTATTGTTTTTGTAGAAATGCACTTTTTTAGGCCTATTAGGCCTATTTCTTAATTGCGTTTTTTTCTAAGGTAACTTCCACACATCTAAAAAAGGTTTTATAATGCAAACTGTCATCCTATAAGGGATTCATGAGTGAATGTTGTGGGAGAAAATGCTAAAAGCCTTTGGACGTCAATCAAGACTAATTAATTTAACATACAGGCTTACCTGACTGAATGCAGGGATGCTGTGGGAAACACAGTAACAGATGCTCTACACACTATATTGACCATCTAGCTTTTCAGACAAATAAGGACATTATTCATCAGGTCTGGTCTGTGTGGCTGCTCTCGTACCTGATTCCTCCAGGCTCATGAGCTGTCCTGAGGTGTTGGGCAGGGCTGTTTGGGCTGGAAGTCCATTCTGGTGCAGGTAGGACATGGCAAACGTCTGCATCTCAACCAGGGTGGAATTCTTACTGTCTTCTGAGTTCATTATCTTCAGTACGTACTTGCCACCCTCCACGGCCGCCACGTAGAAGTTCTGGTCGTCGTAGCTCGGCAGGGGGCGAATTTCAGATGGTGTCAGCTTGAAGAGCCTCTTCACCATCTCAACCGCCTGAGACTGGCTGAAGTTGGGTTTAGCATGCTGCATTGCCATTATTGCTGAAGGGAAAACAGCATGCATTGACAAAATATTATTTTACTTGCAGAAATTTACTAAATTATAACAGTATGCTATCGTAAGCAATAATCTGAGTGTGGGGTAGAGAAGGTTAGAGGAGGCCTGAGGTCAGAGAATCGGGTTGTAACCTGAGGGCTGCAGGTTAAAATCCCAGGACTGACAGGCTCACTGTTTCATAATCATGCAAAAGACAGTAACGGTTTGTTTCTCATACTTATAAAGCAGTTAGATAATTAATACAATTCTCAATAAACTGTTGATAAATTAACAATATTGATATTCCAAGTAGTTAATAAGTTGTTGCCTCTGGCAAGAAAGTTGTGTTTCTGGTGCTTCCAGTTTGTCTGTTTATTTGTCTTTTTGTGCGTCTCTCAGCAGAACACAAATACACGAAATAACTGACACAATGTTGTTCAAATCCCACACATATTTTCTTTTTGTATCGTTTGCTTGTTTCGATTTAAAGCTCATAACCACACCGTTAGGAAACCTCCTGAGGAACACGTGAATGCCCCATTGGCGTTGGCAGAGGTTGAATAAAAATGACATATAAAGTCCAGCTTGTTTAAAGTGAGAATTTGTTGTGTCCTTTATCTTTGTTTGGGGGGGAAGCAAATAATAATATAGCATCGTGAATTCTGGGAAACTTCGATAGCAATTTGTCCATATTTCCATATACAAATCAAATCACTGTATCCGAAAAACGTGGTTGCAGCCCAACAAGATAGAGTCGTCAAAGTAGCACACTTTGATATGTAAAATGAAAATGTGAGTGTTAAAAAACTGTGACACTGAGGCTGAATAACAAGCAAGTTTCGTGCTTTATGAGTTTATCTACTGGAATCCCAGCCCGGTAAGTGAGTTTTACGTATTGAACATATAAACACACTGCAGGAGATAACGGTATGCTAGCTAACGCTACGTAAATAAACAGCGGTTAAAAATAACAACAACCATTGTTCATTTGTCAGTAAACCTACCACAAACTGTGTAGAAGAACCAGGGAAATGACAGGGAACACGCTACGTGTTGTATCCCTGATTGAACCTCAGCTAGGACATGGGAAGACAAGACAGGCAGCCCACCAGGCGCCTCCTGCTGCAGACCAGGAAGTGACGCAATACATTTCAAAATAAAATCGAATTCACGCTTCCCTATTCTCAATCAGCTCAAGTTATTATGAAAAACAGATGTTATTTATTATTGTCGAGGATCATATAAAGTTAACAAAAGAGTCTTTATATCACAAAGGACTGTATTAACACTTCACTGAACAATATGCAATATGAGTTAATGTTTTAAGAAGATGACACTGCTACAAAGTACCCTCATTTTAGTCAAAAATAAACCCCAATCTACCAAGGAAGAACATAAATATTGCCGTGATAAACATTATTTTAAAGATCTAATGGTGCCAAATATGTAAATTGAAATATAGGTTAGAGTAGAAAAACAAAGTAATTATTAAATCCCCAAATAAATTATCTCAAAGTCTTTATGATGCCTTACCAGATGCTCCCCAGATTTTCCGGAAGATCTTGTCATATGAATGTCTTGTCTTGTCATGTAATGACAAGATCCATCTGTGATCCTTTTGAATTCAAATTGCAGGCCTTTCTCATATTAGCTCATTATCTTAGTAAATAAGGCATTTCATGATGAATTAAGCAGAGTTTTTTTTTATGTCCTTCAAAAGAGCAAATTAGCAAGATAGAAGTAACTGTGACAGGTGTTTGCCACACTGTCACATTGTTTCAATCAGTGAGATGTGTTCCTGCAATGACTGCTGGCAGTATTCTCTAAATAAAATTTCCCTTTTTGTGCATATTTTTGTATATAATAACTTCCAGTTGACCCTTCTTTGAGCCCCTATTGAGAACAACCTCTGTTCAACCTGGTTTTGCAAGATAAAATGCCGTGCAGTGTACATATGGAACCTCCTTTAATCTCTGCTTTTGGTCTCCACCTATTCATCATAAAAACAATCTTGCTTTGTGGCTGCTAAATGCCTCACTATCTATGTTCTGCAGTCATTTTTGGCTAAAACAGCTGTCAGATGTGGCTTGAGACGCTGCTGATATCAGAGGAGAGACGGGATCAAAACAGTTGTGTTTTGGGCTGTAAAACCAATGACCACAATGAGCTGAAGCTAAATGGTGATAATACAGAGTGCACTGTATTATTATGATCACTGCAAGTGACCACATTTGTATTCATGAAAAGTACATTTTGCTTTGGCACTAAACATAAACAGTATAAATAAATGACATTCTCATTTCTTTTCTCGGTCTCAACAGACCACTGAGTGCACTTTGTGTGAGCATGTTTTCTTACCCTTGACAGCATGCTACATAATGGATTATTGATTTACCCATGATCCTTTGGCACAATTAACACCCATATATTGTTTTTTGTGTTTGTGGGTGTGCATCTTATGAGGTGAATGGGGATGTTTTGCACATATGCGCCTCTGTCTATAGGAGTGTGAATGCATTAATGTCAGGCCCATTCTAATGATCTTTATTTTCTTATCACAGCTCCCACATGGTGCTCACTGCTTGTGCTGCTGGAGCCTGAAGGTTCAAGAGCCCTGAAGGTGTCGGCAGTCATCTTAGACCGCCTGTCAAAAAGCCTTTCAGCAAGGAGGCGAAGGAAAGAATATCAGCAGGGCAACCAAGAATGACTTCACGTCTGGCCGTCACAGACTGAGCCCTCAACTGCTGTATGCCCCACAGTTAGTAATATCAAAATATCAAAAAAGTGGCCAGGGTTACTTTACTGAAGAAAGAATCAGTAAATGTTTGAAAGTCAAGATGATGAGAACTGAATCCTGAAAATACAGCCAATCATGTCCATGTGGCTTCTGGACTCAAAAACATATCAAAGTGGCCTGAAGGTGAAGACCTGCTTTTATAAAGTTTCCTCTGTATGTGCGTCTGTGTGCTTGCATGTGTGT
>CAFUXE010000546.1:318905-343729 GCA_903364295.1 Serranus cabrilla | reverse complement strand
GTGTGTGTGTGTGTGTGTGTATGTTTCCATTCATGCCATTGATTGGACACAGAAGTTGAAGAAAACAGTTATCTTGCTAATATGCCTCTATTTTACTTTTGCTTTGTTGCAAGTCCAAAAAGTTGGACATTCATTGCTCTAATACGTGACATACATACATTTTCTAGAAGTCTCACATGTACTTTTAATTTAATATTGTTGAAGTGAGTAAAAAGATTTGATAATTTTTTAAAGATTTATTCCTACTTGGGTAATTGAGATACCATTTGCTCAATACATGCAATCTGGACATAGCTAAACGACACATTTCAGATGGGCTATGATGCTGACTTGATGCTGG
Source organism: Serranus cabrilla (assembly GCA_903364295.1). Lineage (NCBI taxonomy): Eukaryota > Metazoa > Chordata > Actinopteri > Perciformes > Serranidae > Serranus > Serranus cabrilla. The sequence continues at coordinate 343,389 of CAFUXE010000546.1, read as the reverse complement.
TTGTGTCTGCAACAAGCCTCTAACATATTTTTTATAGCCTTACTTATGTTTGACCAAAAAAAAACGGAAAGAAATGTCGTAAATGTTTAGTTTTACTGTGGAAGTGTGTTTGTTATACCTTAGGAAAAGTAAAAGCTTTATGGCAGGTGGCTCATTTTCACTGTGTAGAAAATCAATTTAGATTTTTCTCCTGTGGTGATGAGCAGCGTGTGTATGAGAAGCAATCTGCGGGAAAATGTGACTCATTTTCCAACTGGTTGAACAGAATATTTACCTTGCTCCACAATGCAATACTGAAATATTGCCTTTGCACACATTTGCAGCTGTTGATGCAAACCAGGGAAAGCCACATGTTTCAGGGAAACTCAGCTACTCCCCTCAGCAACACAGATAAGAAGAGCACTGAAGCTTGAGACATACAGTGTGTGAGATGCTAATAAATTCCGCTGGAACCAGGAATGCTGGAGACACAATAAGAGACTTCATGTACAGATCAGCTGGGGTTTGTGGAGTTATGCTCCCTGCATGTTATTTATCATGCCACAGGCAAAGCATGCCCTTAAAGCCATTCCAACAATTCCAATTAATTTCTATGCATTATGCACTCATGGATTATACAGCATGTAATGACACGAATAATTACTGTTCAAAACCAAGGTCGTACTGTACATCATGTTGTATCTTTTAAAATGTCAAGGTCGCAATGTGAAGGTGCCCAGCATAGATTATGAGGTATTGATAATAATTCTGCATTATAATACACAGTATTATTTTATCAAGGAAAGCAAGATTCCACTTCAGGTTTTAGAAAATGTACCCATGACATGAGACCTTGAACAATTACAGGTCAAATAAGAGAGAGGATGTTCTTATTGCCCGTTCTACAAATGCATAGAGCATGTGTGTATTCTTTCAGATGGTGAAAGCCTGATTCAATGGCAGAAAAAATGTTTTTCTTTTAAAGTTTTAAATAACAGGTGAATGGCCTTGGTGTAGGTGTGTATTCTCCAAGTGCTCTTTCAGTTTCTGTTTATTTCCTCTAAAATTCAAAAGACCCAGACAACATGAGCCAAGCAATGTGTTATAAACTAGCAATATATTACAAATTACAATTCAGTGTATGTATTATTCAATTTCATGTTTTTGAAGGGAGTCTGGGATCTCAAAGGGCTTTACAGGCCCACAAGTTTGCTAAGAAAACAGGACAGTAATTCTCCTCAGAAATCAATAGACTATCACTATCATTCTTATACTGATTTTACTAAGCATTGAACCAGGGCATAAACAAACCTCTTGCTCATATAGTATTGAATGCAATAACTTTATTCTGGCTGTATGAGCACAGCTCTCTGAATGCATCCATGCCAGTCAATAGAGATATAGGAGGTTTTGTGCCTATCACAGCTGGGCATCATCATTCCTTTCAAACATTTATTATATGTCACTTGTTGTGCAAAGCATTATGTATTTTCAATCCAAGGACCTTTACAAGCCATATGATTCTATGCTTTGAAAAGACGGGGAAAAAAAGCTGCTATATATTTCTATTAAGTATTGGATTGGAAAAGGTGTGCGCCCCATGTGTGCATGGCTCCTATAGTGTCTTTCATCTCTATGCTGCGTGGCTTGTTTTACTGGTTACTTTTTTATATATATATATTTCTGTTTGAATGCAGCCTGAGAGCATTGGTCAGTTATGTTTCATATTTTCTCCATTATAACATTTTCTTTCTATGCATCAAGAATACATTTCAAATCAAAGTCCACTAAAGAAAGAGGTCAGGGCAGATGGAAGTTTGGGTTTAACAGAAACAGAATTGTAGCCCAGATGCCAGCTGTTGGTTCTCCAAAAGTCAATGGGAACATCATTTTTAGGAGACAGGGTTGTTCTATGTGTCAACAGTGTTGTTGCTTTGTGTTGTTTGCTTGCTTCTCTATATGTACTGAATAGTGTAGATGTAATATTGCACTAATGTTTTGCTGTTACTCTGCATACTCTGTCTTAAGGCTAACCATCACATCCTGGTTACAAAACCACTCGGCAACGGACTGCAGCTTAAATACATGGTAGCTTCATAACATTTACAGACATTTTAATTAATATGGATTGTCCCTATAAATAAATACATGGAATTAAAGTGTCAGGGTTTCATTGAATCAGTGGGATACATTTTTAATCAGTTTCACACAAAAATATATTATTAATGGCCATTAGAAAAGCACAGTGGACTTAAATCAATTAAAAGTAGAAAATGTAAATTCTGAGAATCACTTAAAAAGTTTTACTGTTTAAAGTCAATGTCAAGTTTAAAAGAAAAACAGATTTGTATTCTTCCTTAAGGTAGAAAAAAAAAGTAGTCTGTAGTATCATATCGACATGATTAACCTAATTTACTGTATCTACGTTGATGTAAACTAGTAAAATGACCCAGTCAACATAAAGAATTCCAACCGAGAAATACATGCAATACAGTGGGGACGGACTAAACAATGTAACCTGAGGGGGAAATGGCGGATGGCTGCTGCTGTTCTGTGACTCTGCCGTGTGTCAGGAAAGTGTTATCAGCAATAACCGCTAAAACCTATATAGCAACAAGGCAATCAGAGATGGCAGACTTCACCCCACTTCTGTATACTAATCAGTTAGAGTGCAGCGCCCTCTGTTGGCCAGAGGATGTATATTCAGGTGCAGAAACACAGACAGACAGACAGACAGACAGACAGACAGACACCACTGCCCAAAACAACAAAAGTCAAGGCAATAGGGTCAGTCACAGAATACCAAATTGCACACTGCACACGGATTATATTGAAAGCATGTATTTTGGGAGCACACTGGCATTGAAATATTTCATCCACTAGATGGCGGAAGTTAGTGAAGGCAATAGGGTCACTGACGCAATAATATAAATTCACAATATAAATTCCAGATGGTGTTCCGGATCACCGATCACCACCAAAATCTAATGATATAAATAAAGACACTTACACACTGTGTTGTGTGAAGGGTTGAAAAAATGTCACTGATATCTCAAGAGGTTTCTCATTTATTTTCCATGAAGCCACTTACCACTTTCTCCTCCTCCAAGGTAGCATCGTAATTGATGTTGAGGTCAAAACCCACCCAGCACTCACCTCTCTGCGAACTGCACAAATGTGCCTTCTTCTGCCTGAATGCTTTGTTTTGATTTGAGAAGAGAGAAAATAACAGTGAGCTTGCATCAAGTAATCTCAGTGGGATCATATGAATTTTCAACTCGTTGCCCACAAGAGACATTCAGAAAAGGCCTTTTATGTTTCTCAGGTTTGATTTTCCAGTTTGTGAGCTGCGGAAACAAACAAATGAGGCAAACAGAATCACACCTTCCTTTTCACACATCATGTGGTAAAAGGGAGGCGTGGATCTCTTTGCCTTCTTGATGTGAACCAAGAAGGTCAAGGTGAGCGGTTCTCATTCTCAATTCATCACACAGGGATGCTTGGTCAGGACATATTCTAAATATGAAAAATATAAAAGTTTAGGATAAAATAACAAATGTTATGTATTACATAAATCCAATAATTACTTAAATGACATAGCCTAGGTAAGTTAAGTAGTCAATGTTAATAAGTCATATAGAATCAAGAAGGTCAGGGTAAGCTCTGGTCAACACATCCTTATGTATAAGTGACAGAATAGACAGTTTGTCTATGACTCATAAGAAAGCATATATGGCCATTCAATTCGACACTGTAAAGCAGTTCAACAGAAATATGTTCCTTAAACATAAAGTATTTCTAATGGCCAGCAGGGGGCGACTCCACCAGTTACAAAAAAAGGCATTTTTGTATGTAAGTCGATAGGGATGTGACTCCACATCTCACGTGATTTATTTTCTTAGTAAACATTGTTATAATTAGTTTATTGTCTCAATCATTAGTTTTGAGCCTTTCTCTCATTTTGTAAATTATTTTATCCCATTTAGCGTAAAACAGACAATAAAATGGGATGATTTTGTGTTTTTTTGTCTTAGAACTTTAACCCTTTCACAGAGTGTTTTCAATTTTTCAAAGTTAACTATAACATTTTAGAGGCTTAAATCCCACTGCAATCCTACCTACCAACACTAAGCAGCTGATAAAGTCAGTAATAATCTGCCACAATTGTGTTTACAGGATGTTACGGCACCCCAAGTAACAAAAACAACAACAACAATAACAACTATTTATGCAGCATTAACTCTTTTATGGAAGGGAAACTTTATGTTATATTTCACCTTCCTTGTACATAACAGGTCCTCTCAGGGAAAAAGAGAAATCTATTAAAATGAATTGTTTGTAGCTGCCATCTGCCACCCTGCTCATATTGATGATGTGGCCTTTAACTTGTCCAATCATAACACCATCTGCCCTCACTTGCTCATGACCGACATGGCTGTTAGGAAACACACACTGGTAACAGTTAGCATTAGTATTGAATATCCTCCAGTAGGGTAGTGGACACCATGGATCACGTTTTCTGACTGCCAGAATACATGTTACCATCCCATGTCATGTTAAACAGCCATAATAAAGTATTCCTCAAACCGTTTACAGATCTGAAACAGAGCTGACTATTCTACTGAAAAGTTTTTTTTCTGTCTTTATATATTGTGTACAAATATTGTGATATTAGTTTTTCTCAATTTCGCCCTAACTGCAAATTAGTAAATACAGATCTAAGCAAAGCTGGCTTCAAAATAAAGAGAATCAGTTTTGCAAATGTTTCATGAAATGCATTTAACATGTTTGTTGAAAGATTCCTTCAATGAGTCATGTCACTTGTGTTGTAGTGTGTAAGAGTGTGTGGTTGTATGTTTGTGTGTGTTGGATCAGCTGAATGGATCTGAATGGAAATGTCCTGAGGTGTGAGAGGTGGCTGCATATGTATTATAATGGGACCAGTGGGACTGAGGTGGTAATGGTTCTTGTCGCTGAAGGCATTTGCAGGCAATCAGTTCATCCTGAGTGACAGCAGCCTGTCTACGTTAGAAAGGCTGACCTGCTGATCCTGCAGGGCATAATTTGTCTCCTGCTTCTCCAAACTCATTGTCTACTTTGTCATTCATTGGCTGAGTACAACGTGCTGATGGCATTCCTCGTTGTAGGTTTGGAGATGAGGATTTGTATCCATGCTAGCAGCAGCTGTACGGACAGCAGCCACTCTCCTCCAGATTAACATAAACATAAAACATTTGACCGACATGATCTACAGAGGATGACCCCTGTAGCTCATCTGACTTTTTCTATAACCCAACCAACCTTTTTTTCAGTTCAGGAAAGTTGATTTTTTGACCTAAGGAATCATTTATTTTGAATAATGATTGTTCCTTGCTAACCGAGTTAGCATATAATATTTCTAATATAAGAAGTAGCAGTAGAAGTAGGTTGAAGTAGCATCCAAATTCACATCATCCAGCCTTTTTCAGCCACCCAAGCTCCCCACATCATACCAACTTTATCCATTCTGTTCTTCCTGATGTGCCACTGTTTGACCTTATAATTTTCCATTTGTGAAAATTAATTTCTCTTTAATCACAAAATTAGTGCTCATTCATTCATTGTAGCTTCCCTTATAAATGATGTGTCAAGTCAGATGTTCCCTAGCTGCACTCAGATCAGCCACTTCATAAGAAATCATGTTGACCTTTCTGAGAGAATCTTATTACTTGCAATGACATTGGAAGTTTTTTCTTTCTTTTCCACACTGATATTATATATATATTATATACTTATATTCTTCTATAATTGGGCTTTTTCATAGACTGCACAGGCACATATAAAATGTACATATGTAAATATCCAGCATGTTTTTTCATTGTCTTTGTTTTGTTTTGTTTGGCAAAACATCAACAGCATTAAAATACAACCTGCTGTTGGAGCCATGTGGTGTTATATACAGTAGCTATTTCACAGAAATAGTATATTACACATTGCACAATAGTGTGGCTTAATTTTGCCACCAATGCCAAACACAGACTAAATATGTTTGCATTTAATGAGCACCAATTATCGTGTTTTAAGAATTTTTAGCATCTTGCAACAAGCACATTATCTATCTGGAGCCCTGACTGGTGAGGGGGTGCTTTGCTGAAGCCACTTTTGTAGAATTATGTAGATTATTCTATACGGGTAGCATTATTCCTCAGAGGACCGTCTTCCTCTTCTCTCGTCCACACATGTGAAAATGAAGTCTTTCACAGCAACACCAACTATTCCCGTAAACACTCATTTCTGTTCAACGGGCAGCAATCCCCATCAAACAGCCGTCACTCACAATCTACAGCCAATAAAACAAAAAATAAAAAGCTATAGAATGAACATTTCTTACAGCGCACACAAACAGAGTCCTGTTTGCAACTTAATTATCCCTCTATGTAAAAGTAAATCCCCCATGACAAAAAATAATCCCCCTATTCTCCCAAGATAACAAATGTCGCTTTCTTCTAGTAACAAAACAAATAAATTGCTTGTTTATTACTTTTTCGTTAGTAAGTGTATAAGCACTATGTCTTGGTTACTTAGGGTGAGATATAGCAATCATGCTCCACAGACAGAGACGTGCACAAGGTTAGGCTGAAGGGAAATGAGTGAAAGCCTGTTTGTCCCTTTTAGTCGAGTTGCTCTTCTGGATGCAAAAATAAAGTCGATTTTTTTTGGTGGTGTGGTAGCAAAACTAAAGCAATAATTGCAGAAGTCTAAATAAGACAAAATTCAATCACTATACCATCCAGATTTCATTTGATGTTATCAGTTTTTGGATGCATGTGACACTGTAGCATATTGTTGTCTTTTCACGTTTCAGAAATTACAAACAATTAATAAAATGCTTCCCAAACAATGCGCAGCATTATTGCGTAATGTATGCATCCTGTCATACAACATTGCCGTATATTGAGCTAGCATACAATGTACGAGTATTTCTTTATCGCTCATAATTATACATAATGATTTAGGAGATTTGAGTTTGAATATTCACTGAAAACATCATTCCTGTTTCAAAGTCAAATTTTAAAAACATTTCTGTGATGTTTTTAGCTTCCAAAGGTTTTGACGTTGAGTAACAAGCAACCCACCAGGTATACAAGTGTGTGAGAGATTACGTGATTAGTCATTAAGATAAGTAAATTAACCCAATAAATCAACTAACTATAGTTACTACATGTAGTTGGCCGATTATTGCAATATATCTTATTGACTCTAACTGTCTTAATGTTATGATCAGGACCCTTGAGACAAAAATAGGCCTGTTTTGCAGGGGTACAAGTATTTTTTTTTCACTGTAAGATAAAGTGAGAACATGAAGTAATTAATCATTCATTCACTTGCATGTAACATTATTTTTGGAATCTGAAATAGTCTTGCATTAAAGCATGTATCTGCTTCATGCAGTTTTAAAGACACTTCATAGACACATCAGCCATTAAGATTAGCTTTAAAACCTCCAGGCATCTCAGCCAGCCGTTTGGCGAAACGATGTCAGAAATAATGGATTTCACTAAAAGGACAAGCTATCAAAGTGTCACAGCGATAACTGAACCCAGGCTGACATCACATGCCTCAAAACAAGAAATCTGACAATCTACCTCAGCATGCCATGCTCTTACTGCTGCACTATGAGTGACTTTAGCATGGAAAAGTTTCCTCAGCATGTGAGGAATGTCAGGACTGAAATCCAACTGAGGTCGCTGTGATTAGCAGCCAGCAATAGCATTTGCACTTCTGTGCTAACAACGTCATGTTCCTGTCATCAGGAGCATTATACGCTCAGTTTTTCACACTGTCATTTGTCTGTTATCTAGTTCAGTCAGGCTCCTTTTTCGCTCGAGTGAGCATTCAGTGAATGTGTGGCTTTCCAGGGTAGATTGACATTAAAGGTGTTACTCTGCAGTTTCACACAATCACAGTATGATTTTTTTCTACAATTTTCCTTAATATAGTGAGTGAGTGCTCATTATATTCTCCAATCATAATGTTCGAAGCCCTTATACAGTCTCTGTCTACACATTTGAAAAGGCTCCTGAGCTAAGAAAGTGTCATTTTTGCATCATTAATTACACTATTGTTGCCTTAACCACACCACTATCACTTTACCTTGTAATTTCAGAGCTCATATGCTCTTGTATAGCTCTGTTATTTTTAATTGGAAACTCTAAATTGCCAACCAATCTGAAATTAATCTGACCTTTAATTAATAAATAACTCATAACAATAATAATAAGATAAAAAACCTATATTGGTTTGTAATTTTACCTGCATATTTTCATTACAATGAACACTAACTTTAATTTGATGCTTACTGTGGTCCTATGGACCGACACTCCTCTCTCTGCTGTGGGTTACCTCTGGTCTCTGTGCTGCCTCTCTGATTAATGCCCTCCTTGCCCGGTCTGTGAGTTTTGGTGTGTGGCCCTCTCTTGGCAGGTCCATTGTGGTACCATGTTCTTTCCATTTGAAGATGATGGATTGGATGGTACTCCGAGGGATCATCAAAGATTTAGATATTTTCTTCTAAAATAAATAAAATAAAATTTGTTGGGAGAGCTCCTTGGTCTTCATGGTGTGATGTCTCTTGCTTAGTGGTGTTGCAGCTTCTGTGGCCTTTCAGAAAAGGTGAATCTATACTGACAGATCATGTGACTCTTAGATTGCACACAGGTGGACTTCATTTCACTAATTATGTGACTTCTGAAGGTAATTGGTTGCACCAGAACATTTTAGGGGCTTCATAGCAAAGGGGGTGAATACATATGCACGTGCCAATTTCCAGTTTCTTATTTCTTAAAATTATTTTTTTATATATTATTTTCTCATTGCACTTTGCCAACTTAGATTGTTTTGTGCAGACCCATAAATCAGATTAAAAAAAAACACATTTAAATTACAGGTGTAATGCATCAAAATAAGAAAAATGCCATTGTGTGTACTTTTGTGTGTTTATCATGGAAGTAAATGTTGAATTACAGTACTACTGGCACATTAGTGTGTGTGTGTGTGTGTGTGTGTGTGTGTGTGTGTGTGTGTCTGAACAGAAGGTCAGTGTGAACACTTATAAACATTCATTAGTCTTATCAGGTTAAGTTAAACATCTGCTCCACATGGTTTTATCATTCATAATAAACAGATTTGCTATGTGATACCTGCATGCTATTAAATTATTCACTCTTAGTTCATGATTACCTATGCCGAATTTATCACTAAATTGGCAATCAGGCTTTATATGAAGCTGTGTGATTACTGAAAAATATTTAAAGAAGTCTGTCTCATACACATGGGAATCATGAAATCTTACCTCAGTGACTTGAGGCATTTTCCTCTGTCTTGATTAACAGTATGGAATAAGTTAAATAATTTCCCTGCCCCGGTGACTTTCCACATGATTGCAGTATTGGTTCATAAAAACATTTTTGACAAATTGCAAAAATGATTGCTTCACCAATTATGAGTTGTCTTGAGAGGCTCTGAACATGAGTTAATGAAGTATCACAGGGGTATTTTAATAACCTGAGCCCTCTAAAAAAGAAGAAGTAATAAGGTATAAGAAGATTTAACTGATTGGTTTTATGCAAATGAGTTACACCTGAGGTTGGGCTTGAAAATGGAAAACTTTCAGGCAGTAATCGAATTTCTAACTTAAATCCAGCTTTGACACGTACATATGTATATATATATATATGAACTCCTTACAGTAGTAATTAAACTGCTGGTGCAGAGTGCTGGTGTGACTTATTCAATAATTTCCACCGTCATTCAAGGCAAGATAAAAAAACAAGCCACCAGCCAAACAACACCTAACCAAGTAGTTTTGATGCCCGACATGAAACCGAACTGTGAGCATTTCATTACGATCTCCCACCACAGGCAGGGGAACACATTTAGGAGACTCTCCTGCAGGTCACAGAGTACGAACAAATTACATTGATGCACCAGTTGGAGGACTTGTTGTGCATTTTGGGTTTCAGCATTGACATAAACTACTACATGGCAAGATGTGTGACAAATGCCTTAGTTTAGCATATAATTTGATTTTAGAAACATTTTTTCATTGTTGGCTTTTTTTTGCAGTCCTTTCGAAGGTGATGTACAGGTGAACAAGCTTCTTATGACAACAAAAAAAAGTAGGATTTGAAAACTATGAAGGTAATTGTTTGTTTTTCTTCTATCTGCTGTGAGTTATCTCCTTCTCCTGCACATGCTGGTAAGAACGAGGGGGCAATAAAACAGAAAAACAGGGACTCAAATTGAGGATGGAGTAAAGAAGATGATGCCTTTTCAGGCACTGGGGAAATTATGCTGTCTGAAAAAACTATGTTTTACATCATGCAAGTCACGTTAACATTTTTAATAAGAGAGAGTTGCAACGACAGTAAAAGTTTATTCTCCAAACCTAATTTTGCTCAGCTCTTTGGTCTGTGTGACAAGCCAATACAAGGTAATTTAAAATGATTGAACTAGTTAGCAACTATTCTCAACCTCCTCATTAATGCTATTTAAATGGACATTGTCACAACATGAGAAAAACAGCCTATTTTCAGCACAAACCACACAAACTGTAAATATTAATGCTACAACAGCAAGTTATACTAGAAAACATCAAGTTTAATGTGTTATAGATTTCATCTATCCAAACAATCAAAACCTTGCTGTCACCGCCAACTGCTTATTGAGAACTAAACCCCAGCGTCGGTTTAACCTGTATTTTTCCACTGTGCTAGATGAGGAAGAGGTGAGAGATGAAATTGATATTGATCGTTCATCTTTCTGAGGTCAAAAGAATCATATTTCCTAAAATGTTAAATAAAAGCACGTGGTACCAACTGTAGAAAAAATTCAAGCCTCTGGATTCTAACATTGAACAAGTGTAATTCAGAGGAAGAGGATTCTCTCAAAGCCTGTTGTAAAGGTTCAGAGAAAGACTATCTAAAACTGGTTTTAAATAACCTCCAAGGACTTGTTTACTGTCTTCTGTGGATACCGGTAAGGCACACAGCATATTAATAAAGCAACTGGTCTCAACAGTCACTGGGGACACTATGGCCCTGTTCACACTTTGTATTAAAATGCGTCTTGGGGGTTCTGACCACAAGTTGACAGCTCTAGGTACAGGTGTGAATGCATTAAAGATGCATTGAGGACACGTTTGAGGTCAGATCACTCAGACCATATCGAGAGAGGGTTTGAGCCTAATTTGGCCACGTTCTTTTAAGAGTGTGTACACATAAAGGGCTTCATACTCAACTGACATTTAATCCTCATGTAATTAAACAGGCAAAAAAAGTGCTTCCTGAACACAGGAAGGGCCTTGCTGCCTGCTGCTGTATTTCTCATGTCACAGAAACCACTAAGAGTAAATTTTTGGATGTTTTTTAATCATGTTTTATTTCCGGTGATCCATACAGATCCTGCCTGCTTGCCCTCCTAAAAGAGGTCTGTAAAGAAATCTGTACAGTCAGAATTATAACTGCCTAATGTCCATATCAATGTCTAAGAAGAAAGTACAATAAACATGTAAACCAGACAGTATTTTAGATTTGAGAAACAATATATATTTGGAGAGATGATGAATGGTTTTCCTACATATAATCGATAACACTGCAGTTGAATGGATGGGAAAAGGAACATGGGCATGAATTACTAATTGGCAGCAGCTGCAACATCGTGCCAAACTCTGCTGCCTCCCTTCCAAGAGAACAACTGTTAAGGAAAGAGTACCAGTCAATTTGCCTATTAACAGTGAGATATATTAGCCTACCTGACAATCCTGCAAAGGTTAGGCCTTAGACAAACCTCAATGACATATGTCCACAGAGAGCAACTGACCTTGGCCAGGATGCTGCTAAGGACTTGCAATGGTCAGGCACACATGGTGAATATGATCTGCCTTGAAATAATTTCTCACAAACTTTTCTGATTAACTGAAGTTTGAGGCACGACTTACTCTATATAGCCCATCATTTGCACAATCAACGTGAAGGCAGGTGGCACCTCCTGACTGAGTATCGTTAATTAGCCTGACAAGAGCAGCATTAGCGAGCTGGGTGCCATGAGTGGGCACAGCATATACACGGTTACCCACCTGTTGTGACTGTGGTCCCTTTTATGGCCAATTAACCCCAGGAGCCAATTAATCAGCCCAAAAATTAGAGGCTGCAAAAGGCTCACCATGCTCTTGATGATATGCTTGCTGCATGCAGCATATGCATATTTAATATGTAAGGTCACTGAATGCTATGTGTAAGTATGTGCACACAGCCTCTTAGAATGTCCTTGGTTGCACAAGATGTTTGTAAATAATTGAGTGCACAAGCAGAATCTGTCAAAGCTTAATGTCCATCCCATTGGATCATCACTCCACTGCAGATGAGGCAGGAGAGAGGAATCCCCTTCCACCATCCTCTCCTGTCACATTCACTATCCTCCAAACCAAACCAACACCATCTTGGGTATTTTTCTGTTTCTTGCCTTGTGGCTTTTTGTGTTTAAGCTGGTTTTGTCCATAATGTTCGCCACAAAGCAGGCTTTTTGTTTTGTTTTTAAAGATGGACCATCTCTGCTCCATCCTGCTCCGATATTGTTCCAGTATTGCTCTCATACAGAGTTCAAAGCATGCCTGAGTCCATCCCAGAACTCAACTGTGACCCACCCTAATTTGGTGGGAATGTGCAAAAGGTAGGGTTTTCTTTTTGGAGTAAGAGATTTGATTGGAGCAGGTGAAAATCTGAGTAAAGCATGGAGATATTGAGCAAGCGGAGGGGAGAAGCAGCTCTGTGAGGAAGGAGCTCAGATGCTCTGTGACCTTCCTGCCTGCTGATTGATTACCTGCATACCAGCCTGTCTGCCCCCATGTTCCAGTCTTTGGACCAGTACCTGCCTGTCCCCTGTTCCAGCAAATAAATCACTAAAGTCACCCTGCTGCCTCCTCAGTTTGTATTCGGGTCCTTTCCCTGTTGCCCTGCATAACCAGCCTTGACAGAATGCATTTAATAGATGGACCCAGCAGATGGAATATTCAGAGAGGATCCTATACTCTCCTGTGTCTCCAATAGATCAAGCAGCCTTGTCACTGCAATTCAAGAAAGTTTCTTCGATGCCATGGCTAGCAAATGATTTAATCAGCCTCCAGTCTGCACCACTGCCTGGTAGCCTTCAATCTTCACTCCATTGTCCTTGCAACCAGCTTCCGCCTACCTGTCCTGATGCAGGTAAAGACTCCAGCCGAACCTGATCCATCTTGCCCCCCTGCAGCCGAAACTGTCCATCTAAGCTTCCCTGCTCTGCCTCTGTCCCGCCCTCGTGCAGTTCACCTGATGTCCAGGACTCCATCCTTCATTTCCAAGGCCACTTACCTCAGGTTGGAATGGGTGGTGCAGAGAGGAAGGAGGTGAGGGGGGGAATCAAAATGAGAGAGAGAGCGTGTGTGCGTGCTGTATGTGTGTGACTGTGTGAGGCTTGAGGAGAGAGCGACAGACCAGTAGGAGAGTGGACTGAGAAGGCAGCACATTGTTCACACTGCATTTAAGACACTGATCTCTGTTTCCACTAGGAAATAGCAACAAAGGAGCACATTAAAGGTAAGAAGATTTACACTCTTTGGAAAGCTATTCATCATGAGTTCAGGGATAAGTCACTGCAATGTATACAATACTTTATAATTACTTCATGGGTCATGTCTCCACGCTATCCCAATCTTTTTTTTTTTTTTTTTCATTTTCTGCTGTTTTTAAAAACTTCTTTCAATGCTGGGTTTGTTTTAACAATGTCACTTTTTTAAATGATGATGAAAAAATCATGAAAAAAACAAACAAATGGACTTTTATAATTCTAAACTAATGTGATGAACTGAACATGCAGTGACTCACTAAACAGTGATGATATCTTGTATACAAATACTGATTTAAATAGCATTCTATGGATATAAATTGATGTTTTACATCAGGGACAGGACAGACTGTTGGACTTTTCTGTTGAACACAAATAAAAAATGTTTAGGCTACAACACTGAGGCTATAATTGAATTTGGGTCGAGTTTGTTACCTTCATTTAGCAAAGTGGTGTCTTGTCTCTTAAAGCCACAGCCAGGTTGAACATAACAGGATTGTGGGGGAAAGGTAAGTGAAGTAAAATCCCAGAAATTTCATCAGAGTGCAAAATCTATGCAGGAATGAGAAAAAAAGAAAATCTGTTAAACCCAGTTACTTGATTCTGCCTTTCTAAATGTCCTGGTGGCATCCTGAGTATAAACCAAAAATAAAAAGGACTCTTATCTCCTTCTGCTTTTAACATTGTAACAATACTCAATCTGAATAAATGACTCGACATGTAATAAAAAGATAGTGATAGTGACAGTGACAAGAAAAGCACATCACGTTGGAGTAATAATTGTGAACAGGGAGCATAAATATCAAATGAAGTCATGATGCAACATGCTCGCACCAAATAGAGGAAAAGATGTTCTGTCGCATCAAGAGATGGATCCAAATATCTGCAGTGTTATTAAATGAATAGCTTAAAATAACTTGTGGACAGAGACGAATGCCTAAGAAAATCCATATTCATATTCAGTGCATTTTTGACTCTCACTAGAAGTTGTATCTTGTTGACTTTGTTATTTCAGTCCCTTCACTTTTCTCAAGGCACATGATTTGGACTTGTGATGTGGATTTTTCATGGCATTTTTTAAAAAAAAGAAAAGAAAAAGAAAAGCATAACAATGCCTGCACTCCAGGGATAACAACTATGATGAACTGGCCCTCGCTGTCTCTCTCTCTCCATTTTTTCTCTTTTGTGAAGCAGCGAATCATTCAGCCTTTTGCTGGATTGGCTCCCTGGGCAAGCGAAAAATGTCTTGCCTTCCGGGCGAGAAGATGGATACTTTCTCAGAATCTGATGTCAGGGCTTAACAGTTGTAGATCAGATATGAATTTTGTATTATACTGAAAGCTGCTTTCACAGATGCCTCTAAGTTTTATATTACCCTGGCATCAAAGCGTTTTCTTGTCACGCAACTGACATACTGCATTGTTTGTAATGGGCTATATATTCTATGCAGGATTTGTGAAGACACTGCTGTCAAAGCATCCACTCCATATGTGATTGTTTGAAAATGAACCAAGGGCATATATAATCATTAATAGTATTTATAAACAAATTGCAAGATGTGTTTAGCATGAAAATGCTGCAATAAATCAAAAAGTTACTTTGACTTGACATGTAAAATGTCAAAATTATATGCCGTGTGATGTGTCATCCATAAATATAAATACATCGAATGCACTGTCAACCCTGGATCCTGCAGGGCTGAGTTATTCATTTTATTCTTTTATTCTTTGTCTATGCCCTAGACAGAATGCTAAAACACTCTTGTGTCCTACACTCCAAGCTTTTCTCTGAGCTCCAACCAGCTGAAGATGCTAATACGATTTTAAGAAAATGGACGGACTCCCGAGGATATAGTATGCAAAGCCAATTGATAAAATAAGTAAATCATGGCAAAGCAGTGGCTGTGCATTAAAACCACTGGGAACTGGTATATGGTATGCAATTTGTTTTAGTGCAGTGGCTTTGCTGCCACTTTACAATGAAATCAAACTCAATGTCAATGTGGACACAAAATGCATCCTAATGAAGTACATAACGCCGTTAGGCTCGGCTGCAGAGAGAAAGGACCTGTGATTGATATATGTAAATGTATGGAAAAGTAATTGTTGTGATTCCTGCTTTTCATCAAAGGTCAGTTATTAAACTGGCAGGAAAGAATGTTCTCGTCTTTCTCATTATCCAGCTCTCACTTGGAAAAATGTGGTTGCATTTTACATCCAAGTCAGAAATTTATATTTAGCTAATTGACTTTTTTCTCCTACAGCAGCTCGTCTGACAGACGTCAAAATAGATTGTTTAGAAGCAAATGTCCTTTGTATTATGAAATTACCAAACGACAATGTATGAAAAATTCTTTACATGCAAATAGTCATTTAATGATGAAATTAGCAACATGATTAATGTTATTAACTTTCATCTTCCCCAATTTACTATAAAGCCCCTGGAATGCAGTCAATTGCTTTTCTTGAACCGGAACTTCAAAAGCCTACAAAGATTTAATATGTAATGAGTCGGTGCGTTAGGATGGGGCTTCCTTTGAAGCAGGTACAGTTCATCTCAAGGACAAACTGCTTTGAGAATCTGCTGATTTGTCACTACTACTGTAATGCACAAGGAGTCTACTAAAGGTTAGAGAAAACTAGCCTGCTTCTATCTAAAGGTAACTTACTAATACATCCAAAACTTACTAAATAACAAGTTATATCCCCTTCTGTTGCTAAGAAACAGCAAAATACTGCCAATAAATCAGTTATTTTACTCTGCAACTCCCATTAATAAGTAAAAAATAAATTTGTTCCTAGCATGTTACTCAAGGTACATAATCTCATATATGTACCATTGTAGGCCACTTTAATCCGGTGACTCAGTGCCTTGAGCGCATGCTGTGCACTTACAGAATGGAGTTCATTGGAGAACGAACTGACAGCAACACTGCCCTTTGTTGTGTTCTGACTCACCCAACAAATGAAGCCCAGATCACATCCGCTCTCCACCCACGGAGCTTGAACAGGTGAAGGTTGTAGAATAAAGACGTTTACATCAGACCTTTTATCGTAATTGTAAGATGTCCTCTTGCTCCATAGCCTCCCCGTGTACTGTATTCCCCTGTGCTTTTGCCAGTGAAACATTTCCACTGATTTGATGGTTGAAAGAAATGCTCAGATAAGTGAAATGAAGTTAAGTTATATACATTTTTAAATATCTAATAAATCCCATTTATTGCCAAAACTGACATGAATTGATCCAGTGTACAAAAAAAGCCAGTTTCCTTTTGTCATATCCTTCTTCATTTGTGCCTAAAAATCTACATATTTGTGTTAACTGATGCAGCGAGACAAAGCTTGTGAAGATTTGAAGTTCTACTACAAGGGAAGATGGCAATTCAAGCTTATTCAATCACTGTTCATTGTCAGAATCTAATTCAAAACTCATTGGCAGAAACATCAGTCAAAGCTTCTCTAATTGAGAGTTTGGGAAATTGTTCAGGAAACATGATGGAGAGGGAGATGATATCAAGATGTGAAACTGAGCCTTCCTCATTTGCGCTGACATTTACATTTGCGGTGACTGACAGAACCTTAATCCTTCTAAACTATGTCAAGAAATCAACTTGGAGTCTTTCAACTGTTTTTGCTTTTCAGATCCGACTTCAGCAGGATGTCAGCTAACAACTGCTCTTTTGATCTAATGGCTGAAAAAAGCGGATGGCTTTGTCCTTTGGAGGACAAGTGCGTCAATCAGACCGTTGGCGTTAACGGAAGTCATGTTAATGGTCTGGATAACGCATGTCTGACAGAGAAAGAGTACCTGGAAAATTCCCTTGGGCCTCGTCGATCACCCGTGTTCCTTCCCGTCTGCCTCATCTACCTGGTCATCTTCCTGGTAGGTGTGATGGGGAATTTGCTGACGTGCACTGTCATTGCACGCAACAAAGTGATGTGGACTCCAACAAACTACTACTTGTTCAGCCTTGCGGTGTCAGACCTGCTGGTGCTGCTGCTCGGTATGCCGTTAGAGCTGTATGATCTGTGGCAGAACTACCCTTTCCTGTTCGGGAAGGTCGGCTGCTACTTTAAAACTTTCATATTTGAGACTGTTTGCTTGGCATCCATCCTCAATGTGACAGCGCTGAGCGTGGAGCGCTACATCGCTGTGGTTCACCCGCTACGTGCAAAGTACGTCGTCACACGCACGCACGCCAAGCGGGTCATCCTTACGGTGTGGGGTGTGTCCGTGTTGTGTGCTTTGCCAAACACAAGTCTGCATGGGATCGACGTTCTTTACAGTTGCTCCACTGGCCCTGCTGGGAACGTTACTGTGGAGATCCCTGACTCAGCAATCTGTACAATTGTGAAACCCCGCTGGATGTACAACGTGACCATCCAAGTGACCACCTTGCTGTTTTTTATCCTGCCCATGCTCACCATCAGCGCTCTCTACATGCTCATTGGGTTACAGCTGAAGCGGGAGAGGATGCGTCAGGCACTGGAGGCAAAGACGGACTTTGGACAGGACAGTTTCTGTAACATCCGGAAACAGCAGCAGAAGGCACGCCGTCGACAGGTCACTAAAATGTTGTGTGAGTATAACACAAATCTTTTCCTCGATGCTCAGAAAAAATGGATTCAACATTTGATTGTCTTCCGATGATTCTGTATGGGAAATTGTTTTTTGCATAAGATGATATTGCACTACTGACTGAAGCAAAAAACAAAACTGCCCAGAGCTAACTAGCTCAAAGTAGTATACTGAGTGTAGCCATCTGCTATTCTGAAAAGCTATTGAGAAGTAGCAAATCCCTCGTAAGATGCATCATAGGGAAAAGATCCTGCCATGTGAGGGCAAAGTGAAAATTAGATCAGATTCTCAATGAAAACAGGTTTATTACCAAGTAGGACTCCGCCCTGGTGGCTGGTGCATTCGATGAACATTTAGACGGATTAAATAAGAGTAAAGTGCTGCAATAGTCAAGCACACAAAAACTTCAATAAAAATATAAAAAGACACATAAAAATAATGAAGTAATCTGAAATTCTGAAATAATACTTCAATCAGACACAGCTGCAGCATGCATGCATTTGTGTAGTTGGGAATAAACAACTGACAATTGCCGATGTTGACACATTTCAACATATTCTGATGCTTAAAAGCTGCATATGTACATGAATAAATAGGACATGTTATGAAAGGTGACACCAACCATCCAGCTATAATCCCTTTTTTTTTCATTTGAAACACAGACACGTCTACAGAACAAGGTTTGTCACAGACGTCACCCTGTGCCTTTGTATGGCTCACAGGTGAAGGTGAAAGAAGACAACTGGCCTGTAAAATTGGATCAAATATTTAATTTGGTAACTTTGGAACAAAATACTCTTTCATAATCTTTCTCCCATTGAAATCAGTAGCTTTGATTTCTCTTCTGAGGGGGCAGTAACTAAACACAAGTAACACGGATACAGGAACTGAGTGGAATTGATATATCACTGGCGTTTCTGATGCTACTTGGCTTTGTTTTTCAGGGGCTGATCATCAATCAGTGTTCTGCTATTTAAATCTCACCATGTCTGCCATTGTCTCTTCCTTCTCTTGCTGTTTTAGTCGTTTTGGTGGTGGTTTTCGGGATCTGCTGGGCACCCTTTCACACTGACCGTCTCATGTGGAGTTTCATCAACGATTGGACTGTCAACCACTTGGAAATCTTCGAGTATGTGCACCTCATCTCTGGAGTGTTTTTCTATCTTAGCTCAGCAGTCAACCCGATCCTGTACAACCTCATGTCAACCCGCTTTAGAGAAATGTTCAAGGAGGTCATGTGCCATCGGCCACATCACATCACTCCCAGGAAACACTCGCTCAGTGTCACGCGGGTGACCCTCCGCAGCACCCTCAGTGACGCGCCGCTTAGCAACGGAGCCGGAGCTGTTGTTGAGGCAGAAGATGGAGAAGTGCGGATAAAAGATGAAACCTGCTTTTCTTGTTAAAACGACTGAAAGGTACCATAAATAATTGGTAGGTATTTGGAAAGACTGTCTCTGCATCAACTGTCAACTCAGCATCCACTCAGCTAAATACCTAAAATGTTGTAAGAACAGCAGAAAAAGCTGAAACTGTCAGACTGCAGAGTAAGTGATATGATGCTGCTGAGTAACTGAGCAAATCACATACTGATTGTTTTGACTGTGCAGGTTAAGGATACACACTCAGATATGATTTAGGAATGTACACCAGAATGTAATTTTAAATATGCCAGCAGAGATAACGCATGAAGTTCAACGTATAAAACCCGTGTCAATTTAAAGATTTTTTTGTTAGCAGTTTTCCAAAACTATGTTTAAATTCTGATAACACAGCTAACAGAAACCCTGGTTTGCGACGAAAAAATTGGACCAATCAATAGAAAAGCAGACCAAGCCAGGAAGAGGTTAGAAACTTGTATGTACTTGTATTATAAAGATATGTAGAAGAGGAGTAAAATACCTGGATTTTCTGGGTTAACTTGAGAGTATGAGGGGAAAAAACAATAAAAAGGCGGAAGAAATATGGTGGATGGACTTGAGGTCATGGAAAAATGAATGTCTTAATTTACTGCTGCTGTATTCATCTACCACACTGCATGTCCAGTAATTATCATATCAAATCATTTGTATTATAAATGTCAGAGATTATCATCACTTGTTCTGGAAGGTTATATTCTTTGTATTGTATTGCCATGTTCAGGTGACAAAAATGCTTATCAGCCACATGTACTGTTTACAGTAATGTTTGTGTTTAAAGTATTTCTGCTAAATGTCTTAATGCTTTATATTATTACAAAGTGTACTTTCTGTTGCTATGAAAAAGAAAATTAATCTTGTTTCTTGTTATCTTGTCACTGCAAAATATATATATATATATATATATATTGTTTGTGTTTGTAGCATTTCATCGATTTGTTGCATTGAGTGTTTATGTGGGAAATTTATGACATTGATACATTTCAAATGCATTTATACCATATGTGTACATCCTTTGGGTAACTTGAATGGCAGTTTGTCCTGCACTGGTCAGATAACTTGACCAACCAAAAGAGACAGACAGAACAAGGAAATCACTGAAATTATGCAGCATGGCCATTTTTGTCTCTTGGTTGCTCTTGCTGGCTAGAGTGCTGTAAATTCACATAAAAGGTCACAGTCTGCCCTTTATATCTCAAACCTGGAAACACATGTCCATGCATAGTTAGCTCTACTTACTTGTTCATGCTAGTTTTAGAGAAAACTGCTGTGGAAAGGTCGTCCGGAAACGTCTTTTGAAGCAAGGTAAGTTACAATAATTTGAGATACTAGCTAATGTTAGCTATACAGGCTAAGCAGTGTACGGGCTTTTTTGAAAATATAATTACTTAACAGAATGTTTATTTGTAGATTGAATTTTAATGGTCTGACATAATAAGTAGTGTTAAAAATATATTTATTATATTTATATTTATATATATTTATTATATTATATTTATATTCGAATAAGTAGTTAAGGATAATCGATGAATGTATTTTTATGTGAATGTATTTTTAGGAGTAAAAGGATTGAAGAGAAGGAAAGTTGAGGTGGAAAGGTAAAGAGCTGCTTTACTGCACTTTACCTGCCTTTGTCCATGAAAACCTAACCGTATTCAGTGACACAATCAAGATGCATGAAGACCAGGGCAGCAATGCTGTGGAGTCAGCTCAAATTTTGTGAAATGTTCAGGCAATATTAATTAAAAGATGTGGCGACTACTTCCTTCCAGCTTTGGTCAAAAGACTTCTGAGAGCTAGAGGAAAAGGAGCAATTACATGTTACCCTTTTCAAAAGTCAGCCTCAGCATCAAGAGCTCCAGAGGGCAGCAGTCACACTGCATAAATAATATCCTAATGTGCTCGTTAATGAGCTTGCGTCCTTTGACAAACTTCTTGCCTGCAATAAGTCCTCCAGGGGGTATCACTTGAAGAATGGAAAACATCTCAGAAACTACTTAGTCACAGATGGGGCACAGGGGTAGAGAAGAGAATCAGATCGAAAACATGAACCTGGCCTTATAAGTGTCTGTTGTAATGTACTAAAGAAAGAGCAAGCACAAATACAATGTATTGTTTTCAGTATTATTAGATCTGTAAAAGAGAAAAAGGTTGGGCAGGTCGTTTTATTTTGCAGCCAGTATCATCATCTTATTACACCAAGGAGCTTATATTTCAGTGGGCGTGTATCTGTTTGTATGTTTGTTTGTGTACAAAATAAAAAGTACTGCACAGATTTGGATGACATTTTCGGACAATATGTTTATTGGGACAAGAAACAGGTGGTTAGATTTTGGTAGTGATCGGTGATCCGGAACACCATCTGAAATTTATATTGTGAATTTATATTATTGCGTCAGTGAGCACATTGCCTTCACTAACTGCCAAAATATAGTGTATGAAATATTTCAATGCCAGTGTGCTCCCAAAATACATGCTTTCAATATATTTTGTGTGCAATTTGGTATTACGTTACTGACCCTATTGCCTTGGCGGAGGTCTGCGCTCTCCGAGTGCTTTTCTAGTTTATTACGTTGTAAAGAATTTCACATATTTGTCTCTTTTGTTTGTTTTTTACATTTTGCATTTTTCAAACAATCACTACACCAGATCTTTTTGACTTTGTTAGTCTAAAATCTGATGAATCCGCATGAATAATCACATAATTTTGAATAGCTGGTTGCACAATAATAAGCACTTAATAGAAAACTGTACTGTGTGTAAGACTTTGACTAACCAAGCCTCTGCTACTGAGATATGTGCTAAAATACAGGCACAAGGTGACCACACACAGGAGATACTCTATCAGGCGTCAGATGTGTAGTTCAAAGACAAAAGTCCAAGCACCTCTAAGCCACTTGTCTGCTGATCGAAATATGACTTAGAATAATTGCTAGTAATAATTGCAAGCTAATGCAGAAAAGTAAAAGGCTCGCTAAAGTCCACTTGTATTCACAGGTTTTAGCCAAGGATGCCATCTCTTCACGAGGGAGATGGCTTCAGCAGCAATCTGAGAATTTGACACCCTCTGCAATGCTGAAGGCAGTACAAAGCATCTGCATCTGCTGTTATTACATTTGCATTTCAGGCAAAATGTAATGGATGCACCTTTCATGTTCTCTGCTGCTGTCAACCAGAGGCATGATTACCATCATCACCAGTATGAGCTATTGGCTGCAATGTGCTCTTGAATGAAAGCTGTTTCTTATGTGTACAGTACTTTGAAATTATTTTAAAAGGGAAGGGATCATTTACTCTTCCACTCTGGGTTACTTACAGCTGTCACGTTCACCAAGAAGATTACGTTTTCAGTGCAGCAGGATTCCATAAAAACTACTAATAACATTCTCATGAAACTTGGTGGAAGACTGCCGCATGATTAATGCCCTCCTTGCCCGGTCTGTGAGTTTTGGTGGGTGGCCCTCTCTTGGAACCTGTTTATCTCTCTATCTATCTATCTATCTATCTATCTATCTATAATTGCACTTTGCCAACTTAGTTTGTTTTGTGCAGATCCATGACATCAGATTAAAAAAAACATTTAAATTACAGGTGTAATGTAACAAAATGAGAAAAAAGCCAAGGGGGGTGAATACTTTTGCAAGCCACTGTAAATGTTTATGTGTAAAGTAAAGTTGAAGCCACCCTGTCTTAACAGTGTATATGAGGCTTTTACATGTTTTAGTATGTGCAGTAATTACAGAATGAGCAATGATGCTGATAAACTCTTACCAGAAAAATAAATAATTTAAGCTTTTCACGATTAATTTAATTATTTAACCTTCTAGTTGTACACTGTTGATTTATCTCCTTTTACCATGCACTAACAAACACAGCATACCCTTAAACCTTTTCTTACATTTATTCTGTTGCTTGCCTTCAGGGTACTATTGCATATGCCAACCACACCCCCCAACTAAACTGATGGCACAGGTAGAACATTTGCATGGAACAAATCCTGAAGGCAGCGTGCATTGTCTTCTTGCCCTCAGCCCCTTAAATAATGAGGGTACTTCACTTGAGGCTGTTGCTTGGTGTTGAAGCCTCAAAAGCTTGTCAAAGCTTCAAATCACTTTGTTCAGCTACTTAAGAGGTTCAGCCCTCATCTCAATTAAAATTCCGTACCTTGAATGTGAAATCAGAGTGGTTTGAGGTTGACCTATCATTCACATTTTGAAGATGAAAGGAAACACTTAATCTTCTTCCCCATCTTTTTATGCGCCTTCCACATCAAACCTGACATGAGTATTATCTGACTGCATCTGATCTCTAAATGTGCATATGACAGAGTTACTTAATGGACCAGTATGTAGGATTTAGTGGGATTTGTTGGCAGAAATTGAATATACAGTATAAGGCTGGAATGTCAGTTTTTGTCAGTATTTCTTTGAGTGACTCTGTTCCACAAACACACAACAAAATGATATCTCTAATGCCTACAATCTATTTGAAATGAAACCCCAAGCTATAAATGACTTGAATCACACCAGATGCTTGAAACCCTTGGACCAGTTGCCAAGATAGATTAGGCATCACTAGAAGTCTTAGAGCAATATCGGGTAGCACTGAAATACTCCACTTGTAAATAACAGCCAGTGATCCTCTCATAGCCAACTCTCCTCTCCTCGAGATGAGGTGAAGATCAGAAAATAAGGTCTTATCAATGCATAGGCACAGCTCTCAACATCACCCATCAGTAGACTGTGAATGCAAACACACAGAGTTCACTTGGACCCATCTGGATGAGTGCAAACAAAAGCTTAATCCTGAAAGAATATTAACTTCAGATAGCTGAAAAATGTTGTTCTCAAAGGATTTTGAGTAATTGGAGG
>CAFUXE010000546.1:302982-318163 GCA_903364295.1 Serranus cabrilla | reverse complement strand
TAGAAAAGTACTCGGAGAGCGCAGACCTCCGCCAGGGCAATAGGGTCAGTTACCCAATACCAAATTGCACACTGCACACAGATTATATTGAAAGCATGTATTCTGGGAGCACACTGGCATTGAAATATTGTATCCACTAGATGGCAGCAGTTAGTGAAGGCAATATAGTCACTGATGCAATAATATACATTTGCAATATAAATTCCAGATGGTGTTCTGGATCACAGATCACCACCAAAATCTAATCACCTGTTCCTTGTCCCAATACACACGTTGTCTGAGAATTTCCATCCAAATCTGTGCAGTTATTTTGTACACAAACAAACAGACAGAAATGCCAGTGAAACCTTGGCGGAGGTAACAAGTAAATAGATCCAGGATTTCGTGACCATGATCACCAGCAGCTTTTTTCACATTTATAATGTGAGGGCAGTTTTATCATCAACTGCCTTGCAGCCCAAGAGTACTCGGGGGAGCTTGTCATTTTACGCAGTGTGGCTCTCGTCTCTTGATACTGACAGCCATTAAATGGTGTTGCTATAGAAACTAACACAAAGGTGGAGAAAAACGAATGCTGTCTCCTGTGTCCACCACAGGTTCATATAGAACAACAGTGCATCCTCACATTGTGCCCCAAGAGAATGTTAAGTGAACTGGCATTACATTCGACAAAGCAAAAGGGCAAAAGCGCTAATGCAAACTCTTTCCACTTTTGTCTCCTTTTTTTCAATTCAAAAGGCCTTGAAACAACAACATGCTGTAATAGGCGGGGTGGTGATTTTTTGAAAATTTGTTTTCTGGACTTAATTTCAGCCTGACAAAAACAATTCAAGTTGGTCTATTAAGTTGCCTTTTGTTGAGAACCACAACAACTGCTATTTCCAATAGGAAACAGATTGAATACATAAAAAGCGCATTCAGTTTAATTCAACTCACACTGGCATAACATCAGCAAGCACACATGGCCAACCAAGATGATGTGATTCTTCATATGGTGACTCATACGTGACAAGCATTTACTAGAGCCACCTGAGAAAGATATGCTATTACCAGTTATTACCTGTAATGATCATTATTTCAAGGTGCTGCTTCATTTTCTGGTCAGGACACCATTACTCCACTATAACTTTACATAGCAAATATGTTGTGTAAATGAAAAGAAAAAATGAAAAAATATGATTATAGGAAAGAAGCTGTTTTTCTGTTTGAACCAACTCCTCTGCATGTACAAATTTGCTACTTCAATATTCAAAGTGGCAGCCTCTTCGAGTCATAAGCATACAAACACAAAGTTCAACATGTTGAGATAACAAAATTCAGTTATCTTTGTCCTTGCTGGAGCATCCACTGATGCAGAAGAAAAAAACAATTTCATAGCAAATTAAATAAGGAAGTTGCAATCTCTCAGTGATAACCAAATAAGCCTATTAGTGATTGTGACTCTGCATGATGTCCATTATGGGTCTGAAGGCAAATATTTTTAATTTCCTTCCCCCCTGCAGTTCCTTTCTGGACTACTTGCTCTAATGCTTCTGGTTAGGGCTGTCACGATAAAGATTTTCAATACATTACATTATTGTGGCCAAAAAATTCATAATGTCCATATTATCACAGTATACAGTATAGGGCACTTGGGTTTTGGCATATAATGAGTCCGGAACTCTACAACAAGTTCTGGTGTTGTAAATATTCCAAAATGCACTTACTATAATATTCATCTTCAAATGCTCATCATCATCATCATCATATATTTCTTCTTATTTCTTTCCCTTTTTAAATGAGAATGTGATTATTTCTGGATTAGCATAGAAGGTGCCACCAGTAATAGGATGCATTACATTCAACGCATGTACACAACTTGGTCAACCTCTGACCATGTGTGTGTGCATGCATGTGTTTATTCATGTGCACGTATTTTGACAGTTTATTACGCAGCTATATGATGACTTGCATGATTGTTGTTGTTGTTACTGGGTGCTGTTCTTGGTGAATATGATGGTGAATATGATGGTAAACAAGAACTGGGGCAGAAGGTACAAACAGAAGCATGGAAGACCACTTCAGTACCGTTTTGGAAACAGCAAAACAAATTGGCACTCAGCTTTTAATAGACTCTGATGTGCTATGAGTTATAAGCTATGATGTGGTCATCTTGCATCTCTTTGTTTTCTTTTATTTGTTTCCCATGAATTGTTCAGTAAGTATCTTTTCACGGACACACCTCTAAAGAGAAGCCATATCTACTTCAAACCCCTTTACCACTATTTCTATTATCTTAGGCAGGTGAAAGGATGTAAACAAATGTACTTTGGCTATGAATGACTACACAATATTATTCAGCAAGAAACAACTTCCAATTGTCACTAAACAGGTCAATAAGATGCACGTTAGAGTCAATAAAGCATGATATCTATAAAGTGTTGGAGAGGTTCTTTTAATGGGGGAAATCTGAGTACATTTTCTCTGTCTAAAAATAAAATGTAATAAAAGGAGAACACCCAAACTGAAACCAATTATTATTCCTTATTATATCCCTATAGCCAGCCCGGAAATTATTCATATAATAGCATTGGGTGCATTCATGCAAATCCTGTAATTAGAGCTGATTTATGAATAAATCTAGACAGGGAGTATGATTATCATTGTTGTGAGCAATGAAAACGGAGCCAGCCACAGACATTTTTATGCTAATTGCATGTTTGGCAAGACATGACTCCAGAACAAGACCCCACAAGTCTCAGCTGCACTGATTGGAATTTAAAGATTTCTACTATTGAATCCCAAGTTTAAGTTTATTCGCTCACTTAAATGTGACGATGAAATCCTCATTCTGTCAATTCATATTTACCAATATAAATCCCAAGTAATTTGATTGATAATACTTAATAACAGCCCTGACAATAGTCCTACTCTTCAACCAATCGATTGATGGATGGAGGACAATATTCTGCAAGGTATCTCTAGATTAAATAAATCAGCCACATATCACTGATTGCACTAATCTGGTAGAGTTGCATGTATATGAATAACTTTCTATGGCTGTTCCATCTCTATGGATGTTTACTTCAAATGTGTTCTTGTGTGAACTAATTTATATTATGCTGAATGATTAAGTGTGTTTACATGCACATGAATATCTCGGTTACCATTCGTTTTTTGATGGGCCAACATCTGGGTATTAAAAAACCTGGATATGTAAGATGGAGTGATCCAGTAAAAACAGGGTACTGTGACATGTAAACATGTTATCCAGGTTCCTGACAATTCTCAGGTTTGCAGGTGCATCGCGTTTTCAATCAGATGGAGAGGTTTAATTAACGCAGCAGCCAGAAACCAAACTGTGCTAATCAACAGTTGCTGAGGAAACTCAATTAGCACAGAAATAAGAGGCAAGGAATCATTTGAAGTGCTATTTTTAACACTGCAATCATTATCAAGTTCAGTTATCAGTTCCAGTTAAGAGTCACACAGAGTCAGGACACCTCCCTGTACTCGTAAATGCTCCTAGCTCTGTGCCCTCTAATGTATACATCCCTGGCTAAACAACAGTGAAGTACCATCTGTGTTTAATGCAATTATTTTGTAAAACCTAAATGAAGTGTTGAAATTCTCTTCTATGGAAAATAATATTAGCCGCATAAGCTACCTATTTTTTTATGCCATGCAGAAAACATCTGCTTACTCAAAGCATCACACTTTCAACAGAGACTCAGATGGATAATTTCTCAATGTCAAAATCCTTCAACTATTGCCAGTTCCACAAGGACAAATTATGTACAATTAAATGAAATGGGTTTAACTTTAAACACTCCAAAGCCAGCAGTGTGTGGCATTCTGCCTCTGCTGCTGTCCGCTTTGATGAATAACCTTTGAATATGCAAATCCCCAAAAGGAGTGGTAGGAGGCGTGAAAATGAAAAGACATAACATGAGAACTGTGCAGCCAACCGAAAGATCTGTGTTCCACAAATTAAAGAACACTTGCATGTCAATATGAATAACTGACACAAACATATACAGACATAACTTTGGGGAGGGAATGAGTGATGCCATTGAATTCAACCTAAATTAGAAAACACTCACACACCTAACATCTAAACTGAAAATGACTTTAGCAGGCCATTCCTTTGAGTAAGTAAACAATTACTGTAGTGACATACAGCCTGAGGACGGAGCCTTTAAAACTCAATAAAAGGAATTACAGTCTTTGATAACACACACATGTTCAATCTCCGTGGGAGTCTATTAAAAAAGGTAGCTTTGAAGGCATCCAAGAGGTGCCTGCTAAGGTAATGCGACACAAAGGTGTGTGGTTTTAACGTGATTCAAGTCTTACATCAAATAAGGCCATGAAAGTCACTGTGCCTTTTCATTTTAAAGCAGCTACATTCATTTAGTCAGGATTGGCTGAAGAGAATATTTCCCTCAACACCACTCAGCTTCACATTAAGATAATGAAGGGCATCTCCAACCACAGCAATTCTGGATTATGTTGTGAAGGGCAGGCTTTCAGGTACATCTGTTCGTATTAACTGAAAAAGGCTCAGGAGAAAAATCAATAAACCTGGTTAATCGCTACAAAGGCTCACGGGAAATGGTATTGGATGAGTGTGGACTGAAGATGGAAGGTCTGAATTAGAGGTTGTCAAATTATGGGCATAGATAGTCAGCATTTTTACAATTATTGTATTGTACATTAACATCCCATTCGCCTCCAGTATGTCAAGACTTATAGAAAACTTCTATTAGCCATATGTGGCTCTCAGCCATAAGATGTAAATCTTTAATACCTGTTAGGGAACATTTTTAACTGCAGAGCTGCTGAGCACTTACGGCAGCAGATTCTGCATTTGGGATTGAATTCAGAAGAGACTATATTGCTCTGTTCAAGTTCAAGAAGAAAATGTCAGGCAATCCAAGGTGAAACTTTTTTAAGAGCATCTTTAACATGATTTGGCAATGGAGCTCTATGGGCCAAATGACTAAAGAAAAGAAACAAGGAAGAACAATGTCGACAATAGGAAAAGTACAGAATATCACCAGCCACAACATCCTCCGATTTAAGCGAGGTAAATGTGCTGAAGGGGAAGCTTTTAGTTGTTTTTCCGCAAACTGGCCTGATTTGAAGAACACAAAATTAAAAAGCAGTCGCTTTCAAATTAGTCAATAAAAACAGAATCCACTGTGATTGAAGCATAATATAATATTTAAGTCACAGTCAGTCACAATACCAGTCATTCCCAGTTGTATACAGTCTCAAGCACAGTAGCACAGCTTCCATAACAGCAGTCAGTAGGGAGGAGGGAGCCGCGTATAATAGAGGTTATGCACAAGTCGCCACGATCACTGCTCTCTGAGTGGCAACCAAACACCCCACAGTCAGCTTGTGCCACTGTGCAGTCACGTGGGAAACCAACATCAAAACCACTGCTTCAGCTGTGAAGAGCTGCCGTGCAACAGACTGCACAAACAGACATGAGCTTGTTAAAGACAGCTGAAAGAGAAGAAAACTAATGTAATTAAAATCACTAGAAACCAGAAACTTTCATGTAGGCTGAACAATCCTGCTTTACAATGCTTTACAATGAAAATGGCATTTATCTATATCATAAATGGTCTAATCTATTTTTGGTGAGCAACCAACTGCAAGAGGACACTGGCCAGCAGGGTTTATAGTAATCCCTATATCAAGGATAACTAAATGGTTGATATATTTGATCAATTATAATTTGAAAGTATTATTTTTTCAATGCTTAGTGAGCTCTCAGACTTGCAACACATTATTAGTACTGTGGGGCTACATTCTGATGTTAACAACAAACACAGTGAAGCAGTATATTTTTGCTTTGTGTACAGTCAGTCAAAGAGAGTATCAAGGTCAGACCTTTTCATGCTCGATGACGAACACACAAACACTGAAAGAACTCATCGCATCATCATGTGTTTCATCTGAGGTCTGCTTGGTTTCTGTGAAGTCCGTTTCATTTTATCAGATGGAAACTTCAATGAAGCTTCAATGAGTGAACAAGATAAAAACAAAAATCTACATTTAATTATTTCTGATGAGTATTCCATGAACTAGGAATAGACCAAAAACAACTCTTTAATACTTTGATTAATGTTGATAGCATTGCTTTCTTCTAATATAAAGTTACAGCCACATCAAACAGTATGAACAGTATCAAAAACTGCTCTGGGGAAGGTGAGATTGGATGGGAGTAAAAAGACTGAAGGGGACATCAGTTTGATTTTTGTCTAGCTGTTGTTTTTCATCTCTTTCAAAAAAGAAACAACTTGCAGCTCAAGCCCCTCTGGAGGAAGCAAGCCTTCAAAATTACTCAAACTTTGAAATGAAAAAGGTTGGAGAAAAATATAAAAAATTAAGCAGTTTCTCAAACCAGAGGAATCCATTTCACTCTATACATATCAATTGAAAATAATCAGGAGGGTGTTTTATGACTCAAGAAAAGGTTGTGGGATAGCAGAAGTTGATGCTATTTTGTATGATACACTATCATTTATACTACTGCAAAACATGTTAAGAATCTATTAGCTTTTATATCTTCATTCACAACTCAGCTGTGGTTTGCAGCCAGGAATAGATGTGCAAAACATACGCTGGCATGTATATGTGGAGTATGAGTCATTTGACTAATTGACTGAGCCAAGCTTGATCACTTCAGCTGCTTACTTCTGTCTCATTAGCCTTTATATGTTGTCTGAAAAGGATCTAGTTTTCCAGCTGGTTTGTTGAAATTGATTGAAGACACCCAAAAGTAATTCCAAAAACTAAAAAACTAAAAATAACATTAAACCTCTTTAAAGACGGACTCTTTCATAAAGGCAACAGATGCCAATACGCTCTAGTTAAAACGTAGTTGGAGTCATGCATTTGAAATTAAATGAGAAAAAGCAGGCAAACCTACCACAGAATGCAAACACTTTTTAATGAGGCAAACGTGCCAAAAACCAAGTCTTCAAGTCTTGATATCTTCTCAACAATATCACTAAAGCAAAACTGAATTAACTTCTTATGAACAAACATTTCAGTCAATACCTTGTATTTCCAAATTGTTTTAAAGAGATATTCAAATGTTGAAACCAACATGCTGTGCATGTGATTTCTTATTCAGAAATGTGCTTCTTTGTCACTTTTGGTGTTATATTTACTGCTGTTTTTCTAACTATAACCTTTAATCTTTTGGAGATTTGCAATACATAACAGTTTGACGGGCTGTATTACTGGCCACCTTGTGTTCTCCCAGGATCCAGTGATGTGAAGCCCTTCACTACATCCATAATTTGTATAAATGTCAACCTACTTACAGTGCAACCTAATGGAATAAATTGATGGCAATGATGTTAAACCAGTGGGATAAAGATTATAACAGTTTGTGGTGAAAACCTCAGTGGTCTAAAAGGTCAATTTATTAATGTTAATCATCAAAAGAAGGTAGCTTAATCACATTTACTCTGCAAGAGGTGTCACTCTGCAGTGATTTAAGAGCCATAATAGCACTCAAACCTCTACATCATGTTTTAGCCTTTTTGTTTTAGACCGAGTTTCTGATTTCAAGTTGGCTTATAGGCTTTACAGTTGCACACACTATTAAACAGAAAGTTTCAGTGATATTTCCTGTCCAGTGGCTACAGGACATATTATTTGAACTTACAGTATGCATGACACATCAGACAACAGGGTGTGCAGTGGTTGTTGAACAGCACACAATCAGTTTTCTGCTAGCAACATATTCGGAATAAGCATATATTTACATAAATGCATGAAGTTGACAAAGTAAAACATTAGATATATTGTCACTGTGTAGTTTTCAACTGAATAAATGCAACAAAAAAAACTATTATCAAATTCTGTTTTATTTACGTATCAAACATTGTCCTTTTACAAGATCAGGATTGGAATTTGGGCTCTTTCTTTCTGTTATGTGGCTGCAGACTTTCCCCTGAATTAGAGCTATTTACTTGTTTTGGACTTTATGCTAGGAAAATGACTGACAGACTGAATTGTGGGCCAGTTCTTGCCAAAGGCTAGACCATGAGGAAGTCGTGCTCGCATCAGCTAATCAGCTATTGGTTTCTATCATATTCACCAAATCAATCTGACTGAAATCCCAACAGATGACTGACGTAGTCACGAAGTAGAGACTGGAGAAGGTCGAAAGGCCCATTGAGAGTACAGTTGGCTGAGCAGTGGAACAAAAGGAAGCTGGGAGTTCTAAGGAGCCAGACCACTCTAGAGTGCGTCAGTACAGAAAGCCCTTGATAGCCGATATGTGGGTCAGGGTTTTTACCCACACCCATCCAATATGTTATAAAGTCAACCCCGCAAACTGACAACTTTTTGCATTGCAGTAGCTCTGTAAGGATTAAGACAAGGACTGAGCGCTGAAGCCTGAACGCTGTAATGATGATAAGCTACTTGCATATATGTGGTAAAAAGAGAGCAGGAGTGGTATAGAGATTGGACAAGTAAGACAGTGGAATATTGCATGCAATGTTGCTTTGGCACTTGACGCACCAGTCTGGACAAATATTTTCTAGTACGCTTACTCAAACCTGCCATCTTTTATAGCCACATTTCAGTTAACTCTCCATCCAGCCATCACCAAAAAGGCTTCATTCTGAAGACAATATGCGTCTCTGACATGCAATCAGCTCAAGCCCCTGATCCCTTTTGACACACTACAATGGTGCTAAAAATAGGTTTTACTGTCTACCTATGGCAGACAGATTTTTGTGGTGCAAAATAAGAAAAGGCAGCCAACCCCAGTTTGCTTTTCCTGATTGATCACCAGTATAGTGTTCCATATATGTGTGACACATACATTCTCATTTTCATGTGGGTCACACATCATCCAGCCCACCATGACTGTTGGAATATAATGGTCATGTGGAAAAAATCATATCTGGATCACTTCAGGTGGCATCGTCTGTGTATTATTTGCCAGATGGTCAGATAAATAAAACCAAGAAATTCTGTGTGAATAGAAATGTTTAAGCAGGCAGCATAAAAGTGAAAAAAAGATTTTCAAAGATGATATAATTTGTTTACAGTAGAGTCACAAATGGCCAATGTGATAATTAAATGATTTTATATCCTGGTCAGCTTGTTATTCGTATCATCATGTTATGTTTTCTTTCTTTTTGTATTAGTTATTATTTAACTTTATTTCTTTATAACCATATTAAAATATTACCTTCGTGTTATTACCTTTGATGTTATAAGACTATATATATATATATAAACAGTATACATAATAATGATTGTATGAGGTTACAGTATACGGCGTATAGAAATACACTGCATTCCTTTATATAACATTGGACATCTGACATACTTTCTTTAAATATTAAGTAGCATCACTTCTATGCTAAATATTTGTGAAATGCTGAATATGATGCCCACATCAAGACATAACAAAGTCTGTGTCAAAATCAAACTAAGGGTTTATTTATTATTTACAATGACCTCAGTCATAGCAAATTAGGTTATACACGTGTTGATGCACTGGAAAGAAAATTTTTGTAATGTCTTCTATTACTGTAATTACAGTATTTTGCCAATAGTAATCCTCTATCATCATGTTCACAGAGATAAATACGGACCTCTATTTTAGCCATTCTGCTGGATCAGGCAACAAAGTATAGTACAAATATGCATTGTACTCTAGTACACTCATTCTACTAATCTAGCAGGTCGGCTCAATACACAATAAAATGTCTCTGGAAATACACATTTTAAACTGGAAACCCTTCAAAGTAAACTTAGTACTTTTCTAAGCCGCCTCAGTCTTCAGTTAATAAGGCAAGAAAATCCAGGTAAAATCCTTTAAAACAGTTACCCACCACTTCTACACTGGATGTCGTCTGTTTTGATCTCAAGATGCTGAAATTACATAAACAGTTACTTCAGATCAACGCACCGTGGATCCGGAGTGCTGACGGTGAGCAGTCTCATTCAAATGTTCACCTCACATCTTTCCAAAGAATTTTCTGTCATCGATCCTCTTGTCATCAGTAGTAACAGCTTCCAAAAACGGCCACCACACAGAACAAGCTGTCCTGTACCCAGAGGTAAAACACAGTTAATTAAAAAATAATGTCTTTGAGAAACCTATTTGCCCCCCTCAGACCTCAGCAAACAGAACAAAGACACCTACGTTCATGAAAACATCTTCTGCATAGTTGTCTGTGTCAGCATCCCACAAACACCTTGATGACATCCTGGTAAAACACATGAAAAGGTCATGGATTTGCCTCTGAAAGCCTGAGCTATTTTCTACTAATTTAACATACTTTCTACTTTGTAATGAATTTAGCTGTGAAACTACTGTAAAATACTGTGAAACCTAAAAATGTAAACAAAATGCAAATGCAAGACAGAAGAGATAGGAAGAGATAGAGGATATTATTCTAATATTTTGTGTCCATCACTTAACTCATGAAAGGTTAAAGGTAAGAAGGTCCAAAGTTAGAGAGTATCCCAGTGATATATAAGTTATACAAACAGCTTCTTTTTTTTTGCTGCTACCAAATGATCACTCACTTGACTCCTTGTCCTCTTTGTTCTCCAATGACCACCTGCACGACAAGCTTATATCTGTCAAACCCTGCATCTGTTGAAGAAGAGAAATTAGCTGTAACAGTGTACATCATTAACTGCATAACAGCTGCAGGGACAATACTGGGATGGGCACGAATACATTCAATTTAATAGAGGCTGAGTTCATAATTAGGCAGAGCATCTTTCGTCTTTTGCCCTGGCAATTGGAAGGATAGTGAATTTGTAACACATTTTATGAAATAGTTCCAAAGTACTCTAGGTTAACTCAAAAGGACACATTCAAGAAACAATCATGACTTTTGTTGGGAGCATTCTACTTGTTGTGTATCCAGCATACACATCAGGCCAATTCTGCAGTTCTGTTGCCATTTCATTGTGAATATTATATGGGAACAACGAAGTAACACTATACCAAAAGAGAGGGGAGAAAGCATTACTCACCCTTCACTTTGTTCTTAATGCAGTCTGCAAGTGAACGGGTTAGCTCTGGGACTTCATCTGGGTCGTACTGCGTCCCAGAAAGTCTCTCCCTCACAATTTCTCGAATGCACTCCTTCACTATGGATGGCTTGAACCTGGATGATTGCACAGTGAGAAAAAAGCAGGCCATTAACTTCAATCAGCTTCCACAGATCATGGGTCACAAAGAAAAATCACGTTATAATGGTTATACATTTTATTCATGGTTCACACCATATCTGAGTAAGACTTTTTACATACTGAGCCTACATGTTATAAGTTTTATTTTATACAGTGCCTTATATTTTAATATCAGATTGTTTTGCGTTTTAAATTGAGTGCCCTCTTAACGTAGGTGAAAGTGAAGCAGAGAAGTTAATTACCACATATTTAAAGAACATTGGCCTGCTGACTGGAGACATGTTTCACATTTTCCCTCACATTGTCCTGACAGATAAGTTTGAATTGCCTGACAAACCTGGCAAAGGAGTTACATGTAACTAACGTTACAGTATCAATGCTAAATTCTGGCGTTTGAAAACAACCACTTAATTTAGACGATGGTCCGTCTATTTAGACTATTGAGCCGATCTAAACGGCATACATTGGTAGTTTAGTTAGCTTCACTAGAAACACTTGGCTAAAGAGTCGCTAGTTCAGCTAACACGTTAGCATGAACTCAATGCCTATAAGCTAACTTGACCTGAAATAAATTATATTTAACCACTTTCAGAAACTCACTTGTTCTGGTAATGAGGTCGTATGAGGTATGTATCTGACCCCTCCATCGCATGCCAATAACATCAAGCTAGATACAAAGAGAGGGAGGAAATAAAAAAGTCCGACTGTTGCTAACAAGCTAATCTGTGCAGAGCTTTATGCGTTACCATAGCGACCTTCTCAAGTTTCCGGTTTCAAAATAAGAGTACAGTTTCTCCCTTATAGTCTGTGGTTTCTCCTGACCATAGCTCCTGACAGCGACTATTGCTTTTAATGATGCACAGTACTCTAACTAGTACTTTGATGTATTTGTTGTTTACATATGGATACATGAGAGTTTTTTAAAGCCTATTTTAATTATTAAGATCGCCTTTTATTTACGTGTCCCTCCTTCTAAAAATGACTATGAAATGCCTTTGAAAGCTTCCGGAAATGCTAGTTTAATTGTAGGGTCAGAATGTAGGGTCAGTTTCTTAAGTTTAGTTCTTTATTAGTTTCATGGCTTGTTTAAATGTAACAATTTTCAATGAATAACAATTTTACAATTTTCAATAATAACAATATCAATTCGTTAAACCTCCTTTTCAGTGTTTTAGTCATAGTCTGTCTTGTTTAAAAACATGCTTGGACTTGGATTTCTATAAATTCTTTTATTGCTATTTCCATATAACTTTATGCAGTCAAAAGCCCCAGAAAAGCAAGTAAGTGTCAGAGAGCTTTGACATACTGGGAAAATAGAAGATATAAATGACCACACTACACTGTAACATACAGTACATTTACACCTGAGCTCTTGTACAATGCCTGATCAGTTGGTCACTGAGTGGCTCGATGGAGCATTTGGATGTCCTGCTCAAGGCCCTCAGTTTCTTCTAGATGTTTCTCAGATGTTCATTATTCAACCCACAGAGGAGCTGCCAAAACCTTCTACATTAACTACTTCCTCTCCAGCCAAGTCGCTTCAGCCTCTCCATACTCCGTAGATATTTCTGTCCTTATAAATTATGTATAAAAAGGAATTTCACTATTACCTGCATCAGTGTTTTTCATTTTGCACCATTCCAGTGACTCCTACACTGGCTGGAATTAGTCCAGGGTTGATATCCAAGAACATGACATGGTGGAGCCAAGTAATTGCAGCCCTCATCATGATTTCTTAACTTATCTGCTTTCAGTGCCTCGTCAATTGCAGCCAAATCAGAACATGTCTCTTTTGGCTTCACTTACCTGAGCAAAACAGCACAAAAGGGCACTGGTTTCAGGGGCAAATGATATCCAACCACCTGGCTTTAACGATCAGTGTCTAGCTCTGATTGCAGCAGGGATAGCACTATCCTGGCAAATTCTCATCCTGCAAAGTATCTCACCTTGCCTGCTGTGTTCATGATAGAAATGTTGGATCTAAATCACACATATTAAAAGGAAAAGGCACTTTCAGCCTTTCACTGCCCCTGATAAAATCCACCATCTCTTTTAGGGCCAAGGTAAACTATCTGCATAGTAACAAAGTTTTCCCTTACAGGTGAGTCAAACAACACAAATCCAATAATGGTCTTTAAAATGTACATGAAGATGTATTAGAACAATTAAACGGCCTCATTTTGAATTCCAGATCAATTTCAATGAATAAAAAAAAAGCCAGAGGGGTAAACAATGTGCACTTAATATATTGGCTGATAATAATGCAGCTAATGTTAGGACATAGTGTGACTCATTTCATTTAGCATTGATCACCATTATCTACAGGCCCATGATTAGGTACATATTACAAACAGCAGTAATTGAGCTACTCTCTGTTCTCACATTAAACCTGCAAATGAGGTTTAATGAGCTTTTACATCTGAATGTTTTTATTGGTTTGTTACAATTAGCTGCTGACAAGCATCTCCGTGGTTCTCCTGGAAGAGAATAAAGGTTTATGAGTTTATTGATTAATGTTAGACACCATTAACTTGTAGTTCTAATAGCATGACATGACTAAGTACGATGTTTTTAAAGTGGGCAATGATATCCACATCATTTAGGAATGAGCCATTGCATAATCAAGCTTGATACTCTCTTGTTTTTATGATGAATTTTCACACAGAATAGAAGTTAAACTTCAAGTGGAAATGGAACCATGCACAGGAGAAAGAGGCAGAGATGTTAGAAGAGCTGCTGTGTTTCTCTAAATGAAAATGCCACTGAATCAATTACAGTAAAGTAAAATTACTCCAGCAAACGTATGCCATCTACTTAAATAAAAAAGGTATGTTTTCATTTCCTGAAAACAAAAGAATAGGTGGCATATCACCAGTAGGTGGAAGTGTTGCATGAAAACAAAAGGAAAAGGTTTCAGTTTCATTTCCTCTGCAGTCCTCTGAAAGTTACTGTTTTTATGACTTGAAACTTAAGGAAACCATGTTGGCAGTTTTAAGTTTCACTTTCCCCAAACTCTCTCATACAGTCTGGTAACCCAGGCAGGCTGTGTCATTCTGATAAGGGGTTTGCATACTGTGCAGATCAGCTGTTAGTGTTTTGCCTCCTTTTCTGGCACCAGCACCAACAACACTGACAGGATGGACCAGGGGCAGTGGACAAGGCTCTTTGAGAATGCAACAAGGAATCTTAAAGACTCCTGGAGTCTGGAACTTGAGGATGAACTTGTGCTGAAATGGGGCTGGAAGAATTGCATTGTGAGCACAGGTGGAAGGTCAGTGTGTTGGAATATTTTGAAATATTTTAGTTGGTGTGATTATACAGCATAATATATGCTCATTTGATAATTATTATAATAATAGTAAAATTTAAATGCTGGAATAAAAGTTAGTGGTTTTATTTATTTTTCACATGATGTAACCAGGAAGGATGTGAAGGTGCTCTCTCCTATTTTACACAGGCAATCGTCTAACAGCAATTTTTGGTCAGAAAGTCAATGATTTGGTTCGACAAACTAACTCTTAAACACAATTTTATATTTTTTTCCTCTACATCATGAAATCAAATGTTTCTCTACAGCAGCTAAAACATGTTTTCAGTGTAAGATAAGTTGGCTCTAACAGGTCTCTCTCTGTCATCTCAAAGGTTCAGATGCTCCCAGTGTGGAAGAGGCTGGTCGTCTAACATGGTGAGGGTCGTCTGCCACATGCGCCTGGCAAACGGCCAGGGCGTCGCCAGGGTGAGGCCTTCCCGTCAGAACTGCAAGAACTGCGACGACGCTCCAATGGAAAAGCCAAGCATCGACTCAGACAACATCAAGATCCTCATGAATAATCTGGTGGAGAAGATAAGAATGAAATGCTACAACGAGGACCTGGGCAAGAAGAAGCAGGCCTTCAGAAGCTTTGATGGGAAACGTCCCCATGAGCCTGCTCATTGTGAGGCCTGTCACCAGGGCATCTGTCCAAAGAGATGAGCTGTGTTGCTTTTAAGTCAGCCAAAA